>UZAE01013678.1:0-20129 GCA_900617975.1 Rodentolepis nana | reverse complement strand
TTGCCCAGGGTGCACCACGTGAAGGCAAGTCTATCGCACATTCAATTTGCTAAATATTTATTCAAATATGATGATCTTTCAAAACCCAACCAATAAAGATCGTATTCAGGTGTTGGTAGCTTTACTAAATACCATCTTATATTAATTATCACCAGACTGAAAGTCGATGAAACCTTTTACGCATTAAAAGCAATCTATAAACAAATATATGTTTACTTTCAAACATCCTTATTGGATTTTGATTCCTGAAGATTGCTTTAACAATCCAATTATGTAAAAATAAACGTTTAAATCAATATAAAATCATATATAATTTAATAACGGGATTGCCTGTCATAATGTTCTGATTAAAATCCGTCAAAGGCGTTCAGAAAATGCGAAATCCGAAATACATCACCTGTCATTGTCAGTTAAACAAAGGATACCTTCTTATAATTAAAAATTAGTAAGAAGAATTTGCTGGTCATTGCAATTAAATTTTTATTAAAATAAATTCTATTAGGAAAATTATTTATTTAAAACCATGCCGTTGATAAATTAGTTCAAAATAATTAGTAAAAGACTATATATTAGACATCAAGCAGACACATAAGATGAGAATTTGCGTTTTAATTGATAGAAAATATTTTTATTTTTAATATAAAAATTGCAAAAAATGTTTCTCTCATGGCGCATGCACTCAATATTATTTATTATTCATTGATGCACGATTAAAATGCTTTCTGTTCATGAGAATTAATTAACTTTTCTACGAATAATGCTCTTTCATGCAATTTGTGTCATTTGCGAGTGCTTGAAGACCCATAAATATATGAACTGCAAGTTTATTTGTCATATTCTCCGAACTTTGATATGAGTTAATAGAATGCAAAGGGTATGATATTTCTGTACCTGGCTATTAAGTACAAAAATATGATAGCGATAAATAAAAAAAGTAACAAATATTTTTAGTATCTCAGGGTATAGAGCCAAACACTGAAACATGGCATCAGTAAATATCAAATGCGCGATGCTTCTTTTTTAAACAAACATGTTTTAAAAATTGTAGCGTTGCAAGAACTAACGTAAATCGATATTTTTCTAGGATTAATTAATTGCAACTGATAGTATCATATTTTCGTCTGAAACACCTCTTTGTTAAAGATAGCATTTAGTAAAAAGGTTTTCTTGACAATCAGAATTTATCATCCTCATCGATAGGATGTATTGGGTGGGCAACTAAGTCATTGCCGTTTTTGTTGACGGATTCACTCTATACTTTCTTTTGTTTTGTTAACGTGGCCAGAGCATCTAACCTATATTTTTTCTTACTGTATGGGCTTCTAGGTTAATTAGTAAAAAATTTTTTTGTTTAGTTCTTTAGTTTTGTTTTTATCCCAATTTAAAAATGAAAGAACGGGACGTGCACTTCCGACACATTTTATTGTATTACTTCCGAAAAGGCAAGAACGCATCGCAAGCACAAAAGAAGTTATGTGCCGTATATGGAGATGAAGACGCGAGCAAGAAAGGCAGTGTCGAAATTGGTTTGAAAGATTTCGTTCCGGTGATTTTTCACTGAAAAATTCACAACGATCTGGCCGCCCAGTCGAAGTGGATGAAACCCATATCAAGGCCATTATCGATTCAAATCGTCACAGCACAACACGAGATATTGCAGAGAAGCTCAATGTGTCGCATACATGCATTGAAAAAAATGAAAAACCCTTGGTTATGTCAAGAAACTTGATTTATGGATCCCTCACCAGTTAAAGGAAATTCATTTGACGCAACGGATTAGCATCTGTGATTCGCCGCTACTGAAATGCAATGAGAATGATCCATTTCTGAAGAACCTAGTTACTGGCGACGAAAAGTGGATAGTTTATAACAATGTTACTCGCAAGAGATCATGGGTGAAGCAAGATCAACCAGCCCAAACAGTATCAAAAGCAGAGATTCACCAAAAAAAGATTATGCTGTCAGTCTGGTGGGATCACAAAGAAATTTTGTATTTTGAACTTATGCCGCAGAACCAAACTATAAATTCAAGTGTGTATGTTGAAGAACTCGAAAAACTGAAGGATGCAATTGAAGATAAGCGGCCGGCATTATCAAATCGGNGAGGGGAGGGAAGAGAAAAGTGTTTCAAAGATGCAAAAGAGAGAGATGCAAGGGCAGATAAAAAGGTGAGGTGAGTACAATGGAATACAAAGACAGAGAAAAGGTGAGGTGAGTACTGTGAAAGTGGCTAAGGTAGAAAAAAGGCGAGGTGAGTACTGTGGAAGTGGTGAAATATGACATACAGTGGGGTGATGGTAGTTTGAAGTCAGAGGTATATGACATACAGTGGGGTGATGGTAGTTTGAAGTGAGAAATAGGTAGAAAAAAGGTGAGGTTAGTACTGTGGAAGAAGTCGACAGTAGAGCAAAGGTGAGGTGAGTACTGTGGAAGGGGTCGAATTTGACATACAGTGGGGTGATGGTAGTTTGAAGTGAGAAGTCGAAGAGAAAAGGTAAGATGAGTACTGTTGAAGTGGTCGAATTTAAGAAAAAAGGTGAGGTGAGTACTGTGAAATGGTCGAATATGGACAAAGGTGAGGTGAGTACTGTAAAAATAGTCGAATATGATATAGAGTGGGGTGATGGTAGTTTGAAGTCAGAAGTCAACTGCCGATCAATAGACTTTTTGCAAGTCAGAAGTCAACTGCCGATCAATAGACTTTTTTGTCTTTGAAGTCAGAAGTCAACTACCGTACAGTGGGGTCATGGTAGTTTGAAGTGAGAAGTCAACTGTAGGTGAGGTGAGTACTGTGGAAGTAGTCGAATATGACACAGTAAGGTAAGATGATTACTGTGAAAGGGGTCGAATATGACATAAGTGAGGTGATGGTAGTTTGAAGTGAGAAGTCAACTGCCATGGGGTGATGGTAGTTTGAAGTCAGAAGTCAACTGCCAGTCAATAGACTATTTGCCGTATGAATATACGTTGCCCAGGGTGCACCACGTGGAGGTAAGTCTATTGAAAAACGAATGCCGAGTGATAGAATTTTTGCCGTAAGAAAGTACGTTGCCCAGGGTGCACCACGTGGAGGTAAGTCTATCGTAGTTAACTGCCAGTTAATAGACTTTTTGCCGTATGAATATAACGAAAGCCGAGTGATAGACTTTTTTGCCGTAAGAAAATACGCTGTCCAGGGTGCACCACGTGGAGGTAAGTCTATCGCACACACCACGAACGCATATCTAAGCCCTTAAAACTGGGACGAAAATCATTTATCTGAATCTAATTGCTTTTAATAACACAACTTTAAATAAAAAATTGAATTGAATATTATATCATTTTTGTAACCCACAAATTTCTATTGAGCCTATCTCATAAAATAAATGCAGCCTGATTTTAACTTCCACGAGTTTACTTAATGGCACCACTAGTTCTCATCCACGGAACATTAGTACAAATATTTTTCATTTTTCTCAGATTCAAGTTAATGCAATCGAAATTAAAGTATACCCATGTAAACTAAATCAGCGTTGCACAAATAAAATTTGGTGAACCCCAAAATCTCCCCAATAGGTTTAAAAATAATCAACTGATATTTTTGTCAAGAACTGATTCAGGTGAATTAAAGTTAGTAGTTGTGTCCATACTGGAAGAATACCCAATGCCTTCATCAGTTCCACGAAATTCAAAACAACGAGATACTTACAATCAAGGAGGTGGAAGGAAGTATAGAGAGTCTTTCAAGTGCCTTATGTGGATTTAATAGTTTTCAGTAACAATATATCGATCATTCAAGATGTTCAATCAGCTACTTTTATATAACAAATACAGACTTTATGTCTAGGAAATATGTTCTATACGCCATTTGGCAATCCAGTCACCCTTGTTTTACTTTACAATGAGACCGCTTCTTCATCAGCATTCAAACTCAGACTAGGTTGACAGCCCTATAAAGATTCATTAGCGATTCTAAACACAATAGGGCTCAACTTTCACCCTCTTCGTCTTATGAGCTCAAGTTCAATCGGTTGTGGAAAATAATCTCTACAACAGATATGCTCGCTTTAACCCATAATATGTTGAACAATTTTGCGCTTAATTGTTTCCCTTATTCAAGTTCTTAATAGTGATCAAAATATTTCAATTTTTCATTAATTTAATTTTTCTGTCATGCCGCATATCTAGTTTAGGAGTAAAAAAACTTTGTATGATAACTCTTAATTACTCAGGGCCTATACTAATATATACGTTTGACGTAACCAGGATTTTAGACAAAAATTGTTGTGTCAATAAAATAATCTGTATTTTGGAACAATATTAACTCTTCAAATTAACCAGTATCTTTCAAAGCAACTTCATCTCTAAACTTGCACGGATTTATTTATTACTATACCGCGTACTCCATTGGTGAGGCAATAAAATTAATCTTCATGATCCTATTTTTTTACACCTGGAAATTAATCATTGGCTTCGAGTATGTTAGCAAACATTTATTTTATTCAGTTTTACAAGATGTTAAAACGCCGGTTATTTTTTTGCATGGATGGATTTGCATTATGTATTGCATTAAAATTCCATTTATTAATTAGAAAATTTGAATTACTAACTTCATAAGTGAAAAAGCTCTTTGGTGTTTTGGCTGATTGTCTAGGATACATTATTGATCGAGCTCTTTTCAAAATTAAGAAAGAACGTTCAAAATGGTTAAAATTTATATCTATGAAAAAGAAACATGATAAATTAAGTGAATATTAGCAATTTCGGCTTGATAAATCGACAGACGTTCAGAATTAAAAGAATTCGCATGATTAAAAAGATTACAAAATTAAAATGAGAAAATTTACCATATTCGATCATAATAAAGATGACGAATAAATTTATTCTTTGGTAATTACTAATAAAGCTAAATTGTAATTCTTCGTGCATTTAATCTCAGCTTCGTTTTCAGTAAAAGAATGTTTTCATCGCATTCCGTTTTAAAGGCAAGTAAATTGTTGATTTAATATATACTAGTCGAAACTAGTTAGACAAGTTGATTATTAAATCAATTATTAAAAATATTTTGAACGTAGTATTCACATTGATAGTTAATTATTGATTTATCTTATCATAAATCAATAATCATACTAATAAGTATAATCATAATTAAAATAAGATTGATGGAAATGTTATTCTGCTCATGTGCTTAAAGCGTTAGTGCAATAAACAACATGAAATACTTTTCATTCAATACCTTATCAAGATAATTTTTAAGTGCTACTGAAATAAGTAAAAAATGAGTTTTGAATTATGGCAAGAATTTCACATTTCGATCAACAAATAAAGAAAACTAGATTTCTATTGATTTGCTTAATAGATTCTTAAAGCAAACGTAAAACACAATAAATTTAAAAATAATTCTATATTTCTATTTTCTTATTTTTTACTCTGTAACATTGTCTTTTTCAGTAGATAAAACAATTCATTTTATTTTAGCAAGCGAAGTTCAAACTTTTTTAGATTTGGTATTATGTGGAAGTTTGAAATAAAGCTTTTTATTTCCGTTGGCTTTTAGATAAAAAACAGTGATAATAATATGCAAATAAAATCTTTTATGGGTTTGCAACTTAATAGCATACAGGCAATATATTTCACTTTAATTACGTCGAAATATCTAAAATGAATTTTAAGTTGGATTAGCCTTCAACTTATATTTAGGCATATAACGTGGTAAACGTTAGTTCAACAAAATTGGAAATAATTAATTGAGTTTTTGTAGTGCTTATAATTAGTCTAAATCTTACTCTTCGTTCATTCCCTATACACTATTAGTGGAAGAATTTTTACTCGTCGGCTTAAAAACTGAATCTTTTTTTCTCAAGTAAAGAATATTACTGAATTAAGAACGGTGAGAGAATAAGCAAGTCATTTATTTCAAAAAGGTGCTTTATCAGCACCAGTATTTAATTAATACACTCGAATAGACAACATGCACTTTTATTTTAAAAATAGACTTCTCGTTAATTTAAAACTAAATACTTCGCTTCAATAAGAAAAAAATGGAAAGTTGGTATTTTATATGGTCGGTAATGTAATATTTTAAATTATAAAATGAAATCCTCACCTGCTCCTTTTTTTCTAAACTATTAGAAGAATTTGATTAGTGATGCTTTTTACATTAATTTCTAGAAAATAATAAATTGAAAGCGAATAGCTTTAAAAGCGTCTGTTTTCGACGTTTTGAAACATTTGTAGCTTGTGAAATAAGATAAAAGGTTTTAAATATGTTCATTTTAAACGGCTTCAAACAAAATCTTTTTCTGAATTATATTCTTATTGATATTTTAAATGTTGAAAAATAAATGATGCCTCATTAAAAACGAAATCTAATGAAGAATTAACAGTACCTTCGACCTTCGACGAAGCTTTAAGCGATGACTTGTCCCACAAATCTCAATAAGAACTAATGTAAATAATTGATAAAATGTTCCTTCTTAAGTGTTTCAAAATTCTGTTTTCACTTTACCCAGAGATATATATATATATTACAACAAAATATACTTGAACGGAACAATTTTTCCGACAAGGTGATAAAAACATATGGTCTAAATTACTAATTAATAATTGATAAAGACTTTTGTAGTTCAATTCTGACCTTTCGTGGTAATGCTTTCAATAGCACAGTGATATTGCAAGTATCTAATGCAATAATAAAAATCAATCCCCTGAGCGTACACGTGTCCTTATTTGAGTCACATTATCTTTATAAGATAACACCTAACATTGCCAACTTGAAATTGTCAATTAGTAAATAGCGTTCTGTCAAGAGAACATACTACCACAAAGTGTAGACGAAGTGTGAAATGCCTACCAGTGGTATTTTATTTCGATTGACTGACACGCCTCAGTTATGAGATAGTACATTGCACCTATCTTGAAGCAAAATCTCCGAAGCGTAACTCTGTTGTTCAACTTGCGGAGTCAAATTGCAATTAATTGGATTCAAATATATATATATATATATATATATATATATATATGAAATATACCATGAATGGGTATTTGAATTACTCGAACTAGGAATCATGAAAAAATGTGCATCATTTTGTGATGCATAGTGATCTTGCTAATGACTTGTAGAATAAATCGTGTGAATGCACGCAACGCCGAATAGATTTGTTTTAGCGCCTTAAATGTGCTCCCACATAATCTACGAAATAAAAGGTTTAAGGACCTTTAGCTGGCATCATTCGTTTGGCAAATGCAATTTCATTAGCCAATTGGTGCTTCAAAAGTCATAAAGTCCTGACAGAATGTGATGCATACTTTCAAGTTACTGCAATATGACACTGATGAAACCGCATTTTTTTGCTAACCATTATACCGCTATGACCCACTTCAAAGCATAAAATTTTGCAAGTTTCCATTTTAACCCCATTGCAACTATTATCGAGTAAATTTCAAAAAAAAGAGTTTAGGGCTTTGGAATACACAGCATCATCTTTTATTGTTGGTTCCTAACTTTGAGTTCAGAGATCTTAATTTCATTGCTTTGTCTAAAATACTGCTACTTAATATTTTATATTTTTATGGAACAATGAATCCATTAATGCTTCAACAAAAGCCCCAGTTTCTTCTTCCCACAAAAGAATTCAACTAACATAGTCCTAATTTTCTTAAATAGAGGCTTTATTTTCTGAGAGAGAGAGATATTCATAGGTTGGAAGCATAAGTTAGGTCAAGCCTACCAAATCAAAGACGTCTGGTATACTATCTTTAGGCTTTCATCAGTACCTGATGATTAACGAGAGATTGACACAAGTGATAAACCAGAAGAGAGATATAATAGACACAGCCCCAAGGAAGAGTAAGATGCGTTGGGACAATTTTTTGAGAGAGAGAGAGATATAGGAACATCATCTAACTCCAATTGTATTCCGAAAAAAATAATAGGGAAACGCAAAGATATTATACCGCAACAAAATTTACTGAGTCGATAAATAACATTTGAACTCGTGTTAATAATTCATCCCTTGCTAACCAAAATTATTCCAAAAGTTACGCTCTAGCGTCTTTTTTTATTTTCTCAAGGACAGGTAGACCATTAATTATTCTAGAGAGGCGGTCCTAAAATTTCTCACGAATCGAATGCGAATTTTGATGAGCACTTTTTAAAAATTTCGTATGCATGTTACAAATGAGAATTCAATTGTAATCAAAATGACCGCAATTAGCAAATAGCCTGTTGTCGATTTAATTTTCTGTAATAATATTTAAAATAAAATATAAATGTGAATTTATTGAAAAGGTTTCCTCCAATTATAAATAGCTCCCTTGACAAACGAAATACCACAATTTCATAGTACACTAAAACTTCCTTGAGTAATAGTTTAAAAAAGATCACTTAAATTCTATTGTGATCTATAAACTTATTGATTATTGATTTAATTGACTTTCGATTTTAAATGTTATATTACAAAGTAGTAGTTGTCTATAAATCTCAACTCCGAAAATCTGTCAACATCTTACTCTTTGTCATTGGTTAAGAATTTGCAATTCTTGTTTTCGAAGGGAGAATTAAAATATATCATTTGTGAATTTCCCCCGAAAATTTGCTTAATCGTTGACTTTATTTGTCTGAGGTAACTATGTTAACTCAGAGTGATAACTGAGTTATATATGCAGAGTATTTCAAAAATGTATACATATTGAAACTAATTGTACCTGTGGCATTCAATTATAATTTTATTATTTTAAAAGCGAAAAAATACTTTACAAGTAGGCTTTTATTGGTTTTCACTGCTAGTTCTCTAACTGACGTCCAGTTTGATCCAGACGCCACTGACAACGCCTAGTAATATAATCGCGCACATCATGAAACGATTCCTAGGGATTTGGACGTATTCATATTCAATATCTTCTCTAAATTCAGTGACTGTTGCAAATGAAGTAGCGTAGACTTTGTCTTTTAAGTAACCCCATAAGAAAAAAATCCAGTAGTGTGAGGTCTGGTGAACAGGGAGGGAGATATTCAAATAGAGCCCCCTCGTCCAAACCACCTGTTTGGCATGATCTCATTAAGAAAAGGCCCAAGATCGTGATGGTAATGTGGGGGTGCTGAATACAAAGCTCTTCATCTTCACAGTCTTCTCTGATGCTTAGCATAACAGACTGCTGCCACAGTACAATTATTTTACGTGTGAATACATTTTTTGGGATACTCTGTACTTCCATTCGTTTTATCATTACCATTAATCGCTCAATAAACCGAACTTTATAGGTCAAATATCTTGAAATATTTTGCCAAGTTTATAAAATTATTTTGCACCATCCAAATTTATCCTCATTTAATTCACGATGGAGGAAAGCTGAATGAAATCTTAGTGGCAACTATTTGTGAATTAGGTAACACGTATCATGGAAAATGTATTGATATAAGTGGGGTCGGACCCTAGTTTCACATTTTAACTCTGGTGTGCATTAAAGTTCGATTTAAAAGATTGATTATTTCATTTATGCAAACGAAATTAGTATTTTTACGATGATTGAACTATGTTAATAGGAGGTTGTCCAGTTGCTTGAGATCAGATTATTTGAACAAATTACAAAGCGGTCTTCTTTATTTTTTTCTTGCATCCAAAAATTTACGACAATCATTCACTTTTCAAATTTCAATTTCTCTTGAATGCTGATCCTTTTAAATGTTTTCATCAAATGGTAATACAAAATTTGTCTTCCAAATTTTGACAAAAGAAATTTTTCAGCATAGAAGTATGTTGATATTGTTTATTCATCACAATGACCAAATATGTAGAGTAATTCAGTTATACGCACCAAAATTACGTATTTTGCCTTTGGCTATGGCAATATATTCAACTATTTAGCGAGATATGATGAGAAAAGGTAAGCGTTGCAAAATGAGTCATATTCAATTTGAAATATGACGATGATGATCAACCGTATTTCCATATTTTCAAAATGGGGTATGCGATAGACTCACCTCCACGTGGTGCACCCTGGGCAACGTATATTCATACGGCAAAAAAGTCTACTAACCTTCAGTTGACTTCTGACTTCAAACTGCCATGATCCAACTGTATGCCATATTCAACTACTTCCACAGTACTCACCTCACCTTTTTTTACCTTCGTCTTTGAAGCACTCTTCTGTTCCCCCCCTCCTCTCGACTTTTTCCACTTTGATGTTCCTTCCCCTCTGTGATAACTATCAGAACGCCTGCCATTTGATATAAATAAATATTTTCAAAATGGAAAAAGCTCACTTGGTATAATCTCCAGGATTCTTGATTGAAATGACGTCCATTTCCATGACGTCTGAATCCATTTTTCGCTTAATTAAATTTTACTTCCAACCACATTGATCACTCTGTCCCAATTCGAACAGGCAAGAACATTTGAATTTTGCGTAAGTCCCTTCACTAGCACACAAAAAAACTGCAAGTCCAATTTTTCTACTATTCAGTATTGTCGCGCCCCCATATTCTTGACTAGTTGGAACGTGCAGCAAAAACTAGTAATAATTCCCTCCAAGAGCAAAACAAGAACGCACGCCCCACATCAAAATAAGTTCGAAATATGCAACTCACAATGCAGCAGTATTTCGGAAACAAATGATAGCAATTATATGGATAATAAAAGGTGTTTTTCGGCTTGATGGTAAGTCGTTCAAAAAGGGTCTTTCAACGCGTCAGTTCTTATAAAGTTGATGAATATATGTTTGCTATTTTTGTTTTAATTTACATTATTATCGTATGAAAACAGGCAGAGACTCAAAAAACGTTTATATTATTGTCAACAGTGAATGCAAGCTCTTAGTGATTTATTTCCCAAAACCTACAGATTACAGGACTTAAAAGATATTGAGAATTTTAAATCCCCGAAAGGAAAGGTAAATAACAAAGGTGGATAATCCGGATCATGTTATTATTAAAAAAAGATTTCTCTAAAATTGATCATTAGTGAATGAATCTAGACAAAAATCAGACCGATAAATTGATCTTGTAGGTGCAAACTCTCTTTTGATTATTTCGTACTCTCTCGAACACAACATGCTGCAAAATCATTCAACTGCTAGAAAGGCCTCTAGTTAGTCTGGAAAAAAATGTTGTTGTCAAACTGAAATCCATTTAAACTTTTCAAAAATCCGACAAGTCTCAAATCCTGATATTTGGCGTGAGGTTACATAATTGCTCGAACTTGAGAGCTGGGATGACTTTAAAATAAAGAGCAAGATTTTTATGAATAGTGACATTCAAAATAATTTTCCTTAAAAATGTTGACAGTGTGATTTGTGGCTGTTGGTGAAAGAATGACGTCTAGTGAGGGATATGCATTCCGATATCATCTAGTTGACTAAGCCTGGCCAATCGAATTGGTTATTCAGCTCACTGAACCTGGAGTCATAATTGCCGTTTGTGCGTGCAAACCGCCTAGACTATGACAGTTCATATCATTGGGTAAATTATAATAAAGTAGCTCCTGCTGAAACCAGGGATTTACCTAATTTTATAGCACTCAAAAGAGATCGCTTTGTACAGAATTTAATGGACAGTTAAATTGAAACTTGAACATTTAAGAAATTTGATCTTATTTTAGGCATTATTTACTCCAATTTAGAAAATGAACTGCTCTCATTGTATATCATTAAACTTATCGAGAAAACGAATGTTAATTTAATAATAAATATTTCAAATATTTCACCTTCGTGAATGCCTAGCGAAATCAAGGACCGCATTAGCGATGTCAAATTTATATTTTAAAAATTACTAATTTTTTGAGGAAATTTGACAAAGGATGGTTATTTTGGTCTAGTTTCATGACCACAAGCAAACTCACCATCATAAAAAAAAGTATTTGAATTATATTTAAAAATTAATAAATCCACGCTTTCCACCTCATTCACCCCTGAAATGATTAGCAAATATAATAATAAGATAATTAGATAATCAACTATGCCATCTTAATTATTATTTTAAATTACTCTTTTAACAAAATATGATCACTAAAAATGGGCTCAGCAAATACACGAAAAATGAACACAGGTTGTGTTGAAAGCTAAAAATAAAGCTCTCAGTTGTGCCAATGTTACATTCGCATTTTGCAATTGATCATAAAATTGTTTAAGTGCCTATTGTTAGTGGGGCTTGAAATCTTTAAATATAGACAAATTATTGTATTTTTGTTAAATTAAATTAAATCCAGGTGCGATGGCATTAGGAGAGCTCTATTTTTAGGCACGTTCATAGATGAGACCATCATTAATTATTAATAGGCAAAATAGGAAAGCCAAAACAGTCTTTGGCAATTATATTAATATTCGAAGAAATCTCATGCATGAGTTCAATTTAAAACTTTTTCACCCAAATAACCAATTTATTTAAAGAAAATCATTAATTTAAGCATCAAATATTTGTGAAATTCTTTATTTCAAGCAAGAAAGTTAATGTTTATACAATAATGCTTGGATTGTGATCCTAGTTACTAGTGTCTAGTAAAGGGAATTTAAGGTGCAATCCACCATTTAATTAATAGTGGGGTACGCAATAGACTTACCTCCACGTGGTGCACTCAGGGCAACGTATACTTATTCGGGAAAAGTCTATTGATCGGCAATTGACTTTTGACTTCAAACTTCTATGGCCCGACTATTTGTCATATTGGACCGTCACAGTACTCATCTTACCTTTTTATGCCTTTGTGTCTGTCTGTTTATCCCTTTTACCTCTGTGAATCATTATTCTGCCTCACATCCCGCCTTTTTGTCACTTTGATGTTCCTTCTCCTCTATATGAACCCCCGAAGTCAGCTCCAGGAATAATGATAACTATCAAAATGCCTGCCATTTGATATAAATAAATATTAATAGAAAGTGTTTCACATGTAAGATGTAATTGAAATCCATCAGGGAGGTTAAAATCAACTTCAAGACATCTAAAGCGCCTCACTTCAGTTAATTTTTTAGTTCTAGTTGAATCACATTCACCGAAATTCATATTTCAATCCCGAATTGCAGCGAACGGTTGTTTCCTGCATTTACTGTTTATCGATCGTAAGTAACAACTAGATTCACTAATTTCTAAATTACTTTTCTCCTACAATGGTAATGAATGCAAAGCAATCTAACATGATATTTGGCAGCATACTGTCCTAAAATGTTATTATTAATCTAATAAGGCACATACTTTTCTTTTTTTAACTGTTGTAAATGGTAAAACGCATTTTCGAAGCATTTTATGTCAGAAAAATATCTTATCTTCAAGCAAAAGTAGAACTGATCAGCCTTTATCACCAGTGACATTTGTTGTGTAGGTAAATAAATCCACTGCAAGTGTCTATAGATTTCCATTATCCCTAATTGCAGCAGACAAATCTTCGATTTGAGGGGGAGAGTGGTTTTCTCTCTGTCTATAATGGATTTGTGTCAGCCAATTGTGATAAGGCTATTTAAAGCTCCCTTACAAAGAAAAAAACACGTAATCATTTAATTTCTAGGCGTATATTGCATGCTTCTAATGAACTGTTTTAATATTTGATGAAAATGTTATGAATTTAATTTTTTAAAAAATCTTGAAGCTCATTGAAAAAAAATAGCATAAATATTGTGAAAATTGGGTTTGAATTTCCCCAATAATACCATGAAATGCAGCACAATTTGGGTTATAATTGAAATTGATTTCTGCATTGAACGATTGCACAATGTGGTATGGATTCCCCATTTCCTCTTTCTCTCCGTCATCTCATTTGTTCACCCGCATATTTGAAATTGAAAAAATATGATAAAATTTGATTCAGCAAACGTGCCCACTCTCTAATTAGGATCAATAATTAATTCTATTATTGAATCATTAAGCTTTCTAAATCCATTAAAAACCGATCTTTGAGGAATCACTACATATTGCTTAAATGCGGGGTGTGCGATAGACTTACCTCTACGTGTTGCACCCTGGGCAACGTATTCTCATACGGTAAAAATGTCTATTAACCGGCAGTGGACTTCTGACTTCAAACTACTATGACCCGACTGTTTGTCATATTCGACCCCTTCCAAAGTACTTATCTTACCTTTTCTCTGTCCTTGTGTCTATCTGTCCCTTTTACATCTGTGAATCACTCTTCTGTTCCCCCTCCCCACTTTTTGTCACTTTGATGTTCCTCCTCCTCACTGTGTAGCCCCAAAGTCAGCTATAAATAAATACATATTGCTTAAATGCTAAATTTGCGTAGAGATTTGTCAATGTAAAGTTATTTCCCTTCTAACAAGATACAAATACATTAGACGATAAGCACATTTTCGTCGTAAGAATATTCTTTTTTCTACGTTTGAGCGCATGCGCTAATAAGTGCTTTGTAACTTTCTAACTCAATTATCCATTGACTTAATTATATATTTGCCAGAGATAAGGAAAACTCACCCAATTCAAGGACACTGACGGCAAAAATAAACCCAAATAAGTGTATCAAAAATATATTTGATTTTTTTCAATAAGACGAAAAATACAAATGAATTTATTTCATTGTTGTCAATTTATTTCGGGCCAGTCTGGTTAGATTACGTCGACGAACAATTACGCTGCATGTGGGACATCGTCGATTACCCTGAAACGAACAAAAATACAATTTAAGCACAAAAGATGCTAAACACGTTTGAGAAGGCATTTTAGATACGCCATTCCATTTAAAAGTGCAAAATAATAAATAAAATGAAATTCGAGCCTGTGAAGAAGGAGTTTAAAACAAAATACTCCAAAAAAAATAAAAGGAAGCAGAAGCCGAGATTGTCCATATGCCTGAGCGAAGATCACAGGAAAAATTGATGTTCTCTATACTGGGCTTATTGATTATTGACTCAGTAAGCTCAGACCTTGTCAACCAATTCACCTTGTTGCACTTCCTATAAACATGGTACACAGTAAACGGCAGTAAGAAATTCAAACTGGTAGGAATTGGCGAACCACGACAACAAAGGACCACATGTGGGATCTGGAGCTTATCTGTGCAAGAGAACTAGGACTCTTCCCAACTTGAACTAGGAGAGAAATGGAAGCAAATCAATGCAAAAGATTGTGGAATGGACGCAAAAGGAACAGAGTAAATGGGCAATCATGGGCAAGCGTTTTATTTATATATAATGGCAGGCGTTTTGAAAGTTATCATTAGCCCTTTAGTTGACTTCGGGCTTCAAAGAGGGGAAGGAACATCAAAGTGAAAAATGTAAAGAGGGAGGGGGCAGAACAGAAGAATGTTTCAAAGATGTAAAAGAGACAGATACAAAGGTAGAAAATAGTGGGGTGAGTACTGTGGAAGTAGTCGAATATGACATACAGTGGAGTGATAGTAGTTAGAAGTGAGAAGCCGACTGCTGGTTTATAGACTTTTTGCCCTATGAGTATACGTTGCCCAGGGTGCAACACGTGGAGGTAAGTCCATCGCACACCCCTTGTGGGTAGAATACTTTTCAAATTGGATGTAAAACAGCCACAGAGACAGATATCCATTGTATTTGTATATTGTTTAAACCGAAATTTCCAAGTGGACCGCGCACGATCTCTGTTATGTGACTCAAGTCTAATGAATAATGTTTAGGTTAACAAAAAAATTGAAGTATTTCCGCAAAATCGTGATTGGACTTAAAACGTGACATAACGCAACTATTTTGCTTCCCGTATTCTAGCGTCGAATTTAGATTAAATATCAATTTAGCGGAGTTATTTCAGCAGGCAATCACTTCATATCAATTTAAAGTCAACAACTATGTGCTAACACATTCAGACACCATGTTTGACAGCCCACCAACTAAACTCACATTTTCACATCTCTGTGCTTCCTGCTGTTTGCGAATGCAGAAGCATTAATTCGTAAGCAATGCCTTTTCTTAATATAGCTTAAGCATTTGACATGAATCTCAGACATGGAAATTTTGATAACATCACAAAAAAAACAACACAAGTGAAGACCACATTGCCATGTAGGCATCTTTCAAAGTGCTTTCATAGAATAAGCAGTTATTTTACAATCACCAACAATACTCAGTAACTAAGACGCACAATTTGCGGTCATTTAAGGATTTTAAAAGAAAAAAAAGTAGGAGAAATCATCTTCAATTTCGAAAACAAACCTAGACAATTACCACTAAGTCAAAAATAAGTAAGTAGATAAAGTAAGTTTCATGATCTGTTCAAACACCCCATGTGTATGGTGCATTTGTTGACTCACAGCCCAATTGTCAATTGGTGACCAATAATTGGTTGCCCATTCCATAATCGCACAATGACACACAAGGGGTAAAGCATTTAGTCAAGAGTAAAGACTATTGACCTTGCTCAATATTGATGCCTAAATCCCCCACCCCCTTCATTCCTTTGACCTATTCTACAAATTGATTTCCTTCAATTCAGCTCTTCTCTTTTGCAAACAATTATTGCCCCTCGGTAGCCTTAGGAGGGGTACGTCTGAACTCATTTAGAGGAGACTCTAAAGTAGACTTTCTGACCGAACAAGAGCCACTGCAGTTGAGTCTTTTTTTATAATTAGTTATGTTTAGGGTGAGGGGTGTGCGATAGACTTACCTCCTCGTGGTGCACCCTGGGAAACGTATACTCATACGGCAAAAAAGTCTATTAACCGGCAGTTGACTTCTGACTTCAAACTACCGTGACCCCACTCTATGTCATGTTCGACTACTTCCACAGTACTCACCTCACCTCTTTCTACCTTTGTGTCTGCCTATTTTACATCTTTGAAACACTCTTCTGTCTTTTTCACCTTGATGTTCCTTCCTCTCTGTGAGACCTGAAGTCAACCAAAGGGCTAATGATAGTTATTATTAAAACGCCTGCCATTTGATATAAATAAATAAATAAATGTTTAGGGTGAGCGATAGACTTACCTCCACGTGGTTTACCCTGGGCAACGTATACTCATAGGGAAAAAAAGTCTATAAGCCAGCAGTTGACTTCTGACTTCAAACTACCATCACACCAATGTGTTTCATATTCGACTACTTCCACAGTACTCACCTCACTCTTTTTCTACATTTTCTTCCTTCGTCTTTGAAACACTCTTCTGTTCCCCCCACCGTCTCAACTTTTTTTCACTTTGATGTTTCTCCTCGACTCTGTGAAGTCCGGAGTCAGCTAAAGGGCCAATGGTAACCATCAAAACGCCTGCCATTTGATATAAACAAATAAATATTTTCCTGCTTTCACAAACTCCGTGGTAACCTTCAAATTTCCAGGCTCGAAAGCCGGCGCGCTCGGACCTCTTAAAACTTTTATCCACCGCACATAATTTGTTGATAATTTACGGAGGACCGGGAGGGGAGGGAGAGAGGTGAGGATTTTATTTTACTCATAAACACTCAATTGTGCGTTATAATAAAGCGATAAAATGGCGGCAACAAAACCAATTGGCCAAATATGAAGTAATTACCTCCTCAATAATGCCTCTCCAGCATGGAAAACAGCAGATATGGCCACAATCGGAGCGTAGAGCGTCCTCAATTGCCAATTTCTTGCAATTCGCGCAGGTTCTTGTGGATCGTGCTACAATAGGAAACGTAATTCTATAAAGAAAATGGTAAATCGGAAATCATGACCTGCCGATGCGATGAGTTAAAGTTATCCATTGCGCTAAAGAACGCCGACTCTGCAGTAGAAATTAGTAAATGCAAATAACACTATTGCAAAATAAGCTTGCAACTTCATCATCTAGAGAAGAAGTAGTAGGCTTTGGCCATTTAGACTCGCCTCTCACCTCCAAATTCAAATAAAGCAGGAGATACGATGATAATTAAAAGATTCAGCATGCTAGAGAATTGCAGCATTTGCTTGCCTATGTTTCGTGTGATTATCGGAGGCGAAAGTCAATGTGGGAGGATAAATTGAATTCCCCGGTAAATGTCCACAATTAACGAAATTAAAGGCATGTGTGTGTGTCCCAAAAGGAATAGGCAACCTCCCCCCCCCCTCTTCGTAAACATCAAACATTCATGGACTGACAAATCAAAACCCACTCAATTCGAGATCCACCAATCATCCTTCACAACCGATCTGAAGAATTTGGGTAGGGATTAATAATTAATCCCCGATTTGAAATACAATAATATATATATATATATATATATTATCTTAAAGAATAATTCTTGAACGAACTGTAAGGCTTCTACAATCCAGCACATACCTGGTCTTTAATGTGAAAAAATTCACCATTTCAAAAAGTTAAGTAATGAAAATGAATTAATTATTTAAAATTCAGCTTGAATGAGCACAGTTCGGTGAGGTGTGCTAAGGCAAAAATAGTGGGTATTAAACCTCCACAACGACGCATTACAATTACCAATATATGGTCCACTTTTGGCAACAGACAACTTAGTCCTTAAAGTAAAGCTTGATACTATAGGAGAATTCAAATCTTCGTTCCAGAAAAGAAAGCGTGTAATTAGTAGTCAATCGTCTTGGAAACTATTCTCCAATAGGAATCCACTCTTCAAGCAATCTTAAAATTATTAGTATTTAAAATGGCAGGCTTTATGATATTTATCATTAGCCCTTAAAATTTGACTTCAGCTTCCCCCAAGGGTGGGGGGTACATTTATAGCAGTTAATTAATAGCAGTTCATTAGCTGTCTTCTTGCTCCCAAGTATCTCTGGCTTTCCCTCCTTGTCTTTAGAGCTGGACATCGAATCAGGTGGGTCTTCTCCATTTCCTCCTGTAGGTTACATAGGGGGCATGTGGGTTGGGTGTATACTCCCAATCTCTGAAGATGTTTCGCCAAGCAATTTGTATACTCCCAATCTTTGAAGGTGTTTTGCCAGGCAATCCGTCCGGTACGTAGTCGAAACTCAGCAACGGCTTCGATTCTTGGTCAGTCGGAGAGTACCACTGCTCATTGTTTTTTCGATTCTTAGCCAGTCGGCTATTTCGGAGAGTGCCACTGTCCACTATTTCTCCCTTGTTCGAGCTTTGAGTTCGTTGCACCTTGAGGTCTTGAATTCTCTTCCAGTCGGCTATGTCGGAGAGTGCCACTGTTTCTCCTTTGTTCGAGCTTTAATTTCGTTGCACATTGAGGTCGGTCTCTCCTATAAGTTCGTTGTACCTTGAGGTCTTGAATTCTCTCCTGATAAAGGTCTACATTGTGTGGAAAGACAACGGCCGGGCCATGCATTGCAAAATTGTTGTCCCCTTCTTAGCAAGTGTGTCAGGAATCTCATTGCCTTTAATGCCACAGTGACCAGGAATCCATTAAGATCATTGCCTTTAATGCCACAGTGACCAGGAATTCATTGTAGAACATTACCTTTGATCACCGTTGATCAGGAATCCATTGTAGGACCACTGTTTTGTTTTTCTGTCTCAACCAGGAATCCATTGTAGGACCACTGTTTTGTTTTTCTCTTCAGGAATCCATTGTAGGACCACTGTTTTGTTTTCTCTCTCAAGAATCTCATTGCCTTTAATGCCACAGTGACCAGGAATCCATGGTAGAACCACTGTTTTGTTTTTCTCTCTCAGCAGCTGATAAATCTCATTGCCTTTAATGCCACAGTGACCAGGAATCCATTAAGATCATTGCCTTTAATGCCACAGTGACCAGGAATTCATTGTAGAACTTACCTTTGATGACCGTTGATCAGGAATCCATTGTAGGACCACTGTTTTGTTTTTCTAACTGACCAGGAATTCATTGTAGGACCACTGTTTTGTTATTTTCTCTCTCAGTATAGAGTTTTCTACATTCCTTTATCTCAGCTGTTTTGGGTCTCTCTGTTTCTAGAGTTTTCTACATTCCTTTATCTCAGCTGTTTTGAGTAGAGTTTTCTACATTCCTTTATCTCAGCTGTTTTGGGTGTTTCAGTTTTCTACATTCCTTTATCTCAGCTGTTTTGGATGGCTATCTTTTTCTACATTCCTTTATCTCAGCTGTTTTGGGTGGCTTTTTGTTTCCAAGTGAAGTTATTTCTGACTGCGAGTCCAAAAGAATTACTGCTTTGGTGAAGTTCGTATCCAGGCAGCACAATTGGCCCAGTGCTATCTTAATAGCCTCCATTTCTCCTCCGAATGAGGATCTATTGTGTCCCACCGGTGCGAAGAAATAGAATAGTTCAGAGTAAACACCTGCACCAACGTTCGCTTAGTTTTCTATGTATGACC
>UZAE01013677.1:5500-15712 GCA_900617975.1 Rodentolepis nana | reverse complement strand
GGGGAGGGTGGGGAGAGGGAGGGTGGGGAGGGGGAGGGTGTGGTTATTAATACATGTAAAAAACAAATTGTTTTGCTAGATGAATGTACTATTGATCCACAGCGGGAGATTGTTTATCTTAAATGCAACATTAAACCGTTTTGATGCTTTGTGTCTAGACAGTCCCGGTTTTATTTTGTCTAAACCATAGAATTAAAAGCAGAAATACTTCACAAAATACGGTTTCAATAATTTTTCCATTTGGCTTACCAATAAGCGGATAATCTCAAAAAACCCGCACTAAAGTTTCTTTTTATCCAACCATTCACTAAATCTTCAAAACCAGTCTAACAAGAAACTTACTTTCTCTTGCACAGTAATAGCATATTTGATAATAGTTAGCATAAATGATAGGTTGTGTTTGCCAATTTGGGTTAACACATTGGTTAGTCGCAGTAAATAAGGCCAAATAGAGTACCTTGATAGTTTTGATCTGGTCACTTTGAGTAATTGGAGGAGCGACCGATCGTGTGCCTGGTTGACGATATCCGGGGATAACGATGTCTTGAAGTGCGTGTAGCCGATACCAGTGAGGTTGCCCGTCCAGGGTCTCTTTGGCTAAATAAATTCAATTAGAAAACAGCATAAAAGTGAAGTTAGAAAGTTGAAATAGATTCAAATGGGAATTCATTATAAATGAATGACATAAGTAGTGTGTAAAGATCCTTTTTTACTTACGTTAGAGTGTATTTTAGTAGTAGAGGAAGGACTAATAACTTATTTATGTTCAATGATAAAAAATTTGAACTAGCTAATTGGAAAAGACTTTTAACATAAGGAGAGTTTACAACTTTGATCAATTCTCCTGTTATAAATAGACTTTGTAAAAATAGAAAACAAATTATTTTTAAAGAAAATGTTTCGATTTTAAAGAAAATATATATTATTATTTCTTCGAAGTTATCGGTTTATACTGTCAACATAATTTCAGCACTCTAAATCATATCGATCTTACCATTGTTTTAATTGAAAGAAATATCCTCAAAATAGTGTCAGAAAAGGTTCAAAATTCAATTAACCACCAGGCATATGTCATTTTAACCATGACTGAGGAATTAAGGGACTAGACTACAAAGTTTAAAAGTGGTTCTATAAATCTTCAAGAAAACAATTCTCAATTATTAAACGATAAGCATAGAAGCTGGAGAATACCCAGTTTAGAGTAAATAAAGCTCTCTTAAGCCCGCCCTGCTTCCTCAAGAGGCAGTTCAACATTCAGTTGCACTAGTCTAGTGTTTTGTGGTTAACTATTTCTAAATGCTTGAAATTTTTTAAAAACCGCTCTTTTTCGTTGGTAGTTTTAAGAATTATGTGAATGAAACTTACATCCCAAGTGAATGATAGCTTGACCCATGAAATCGTTCATTTTGAGCCGATCAAAGTCCCATACGGTGACTTCAAGCACACGTTTCTTCAGAGTCCTCTTCAGGCAATTAATGAAGACCACGGTCTGTTGCCATTCCGGCTCGAGAGTGTTGGTGATGTACTTTATTTGTCGATTCAAATCCATACTAACAAAGAAGAAATTGGAAAAATCATTATCACATTAAAAAATTGTCAAATATTATAACCAACGCCTTAGAAGGGCTGACTTATAAGCACTCAACTTTATGAATTCATAGAGTCATTTAAAAGAAATATTTATCGAGACAGAAATTGACAAAATGATAGGAAGTGCGGAAACTGGCATTCATATATGGAAGCGAAAAGCAACCAGTGCTCAGCTTAGTTGGAGCAACATAAAGATACTCTCTAAGATAACCAAATATACTCGCACAAATTTTTCTCTATTTTCAGCTATTATCCAAAAAAAACTTGCTTGCCAAATGGTAATATGTAACTATAACAGTATCTTGGGAATATTAAACTAAAATGTTAAAAAATGATGAGAAGAAAAGAATATGCTTCGCTACAATTGCCAATGACAATGAGAGAATTATTAACTCAAGTTAAACATAACCACAAGCAATTCCACTTATCAAGGCCATACAACGATTGATGAATTCAGTGGATTCTTTGTTTGTTTATTAAAAATGTGTTAGGATATCTAATCGAATATTTAGGCTGCGTTTGAGAGAAATTTGCAATTTTACCTCTTATGTATTGGATTAGGGTTTATTGATTTCGAATGCTCACATTAGAACCATCATATGTGGTGACGTCATCGCTGTAATAATTGGCTAAATAGGGACCTAATAATGTGTCCCTCTACTTAAATTAAATTAAATCAGATTAAATTTTAGTAAGAAAACGATGATTTGAGCTATGCGTCCTCTATTTGCCGCCTCTTTGAGTTTGGGTAGATAGCGGCGCTTTAATTAGTAGTAGCAGAGACTCAAACACGTACTCTTCAGTAGGATCAGGATGCAGCCTGAGTTTAACGAACGGATCGGCTAAGCCATTGAGATCCATTGGGCGCAGACCTCTTGCTCTTGCAACATGAACGGTCAAACTTTGATCATAATCATCGAAGGTCAAAATCAACTAGAAATGAGGAAATAATTAGACTAACTGGTGAAGAATTTCAATGAGGGAAACTATTTTTTCATTTACTTCTATTTCGCCATAAGGCTCGGAATCGTCCTCGTCATTTACGAAATTCCCATCGTCATTCTGAAATAAAGAATCGAAGTCACGAGGCAATAGGCAATTAAATTTATAGAATTTAAAGAATTTCAACTTTATGCATTTGATTACTAAAATTCATCGAGGCCTTCAATAAATGAAATTAAGGTCATAATAACCAAAAAACGAAAAAAATAAAATAACTAAACAATTTCGATTGGTTCTGATCACTTTTCAAATATGGTTTCCGAACTGCAAAGAACGTACAATAATAGTATCTTGAATCTAAAAAATTCTTTTATAAAAAAGTCAAAAAACTTTGAAAATATATCTCCTTAACTCTTCCAATAACCCTGATGTCCAGAGGTGAAGATAATATTCAATGCTTGAAGGTTCGTGGCAAAGTATTTTTAAACTGGATTCCTTCAATTTATAGTAAGTATGTATAGACGGAGATTTCTATTGGTGTTAAAACTAACGGGCTTACATGACAGGCTTTAGTTTTTGAAAGAGTATATTATACATCTGCTATTGAGAGAATAATTAATTCCAAGTTAACTGTTGTGGGACACGTCATCGCATGCGTGTACTCATAGGCTTGATGTGCGGCCGTACAACCTCGCGTACGGATTGAGGGCAAGAGCGCGCAGCCAATAGCAGCTCAAGGGCCCTCACTTGTTTTACCAAATCCGCCATGTTGTATGACTGGGTTTCCTTCCTGTACACACTTCTTGCGTGGTTTATCTACTGAATAAACGTGCTCCGTGCTACACGTCTGTTTCCTTTATAGCTGGGCCATAGCTTAGCCAGTTCTGGGAGTCTAGCTAGATGTTGGAGAATTTGCCATAGAGATTTCTGAGTCAGTCAGGCTTTACTAAGGTAGCAATCCGCTACACAGTAAAAGGTAATTTTGGGAAAAAATACCAGAACATTCCTCATAAGCGGAATGACCAATCTCTCAACGTTATCACCGGTTAATTCAATTTAGATGGACCTGAAAACTCATTATCCCATTTTAATGCTTTCACGAAACCACTCTCTTTAAGTTTTAAGAACCCAATCATTCAACTTATACCAATGATCCACTTCAAGATTTAAGTAAGAAAAAACACTCACTGTCTGACCTCCACTGTTGTGTGAGATGGTATCCGGTGCACTTCTATCTCCAGCAACATCAAAGTCGGCGATATTCACTGTCGGAACCACATGACGCTGCTGTCGGTGGGAAAAACTCCCCGTCCGTGTAGAAGGACTGGCTAAAGTCTCGTTTGCATTCCGTTCAGACTGCGGTGAATTGGGTGTCTGTTGATCCATCACGCCTCTTTGGGCGTAGGGGCCGCGTGTATCCTTTGTTGGCCAGTCGGCTGATCGACACACATGCTGCTGCTGCTGCTGTTGCTGCTGTTTGTGAATACACGCGGGTCCCATGGGATGCACCTCACAAGTGTGCATGGGAGGTCCTCTGGATCCTTGTTGTGATTGTTGACAGGTATGCTGGTGAACGCAACTGCTGATACTACCATTGCCACCGTGAAGGCTCTCGTGTAGATGGGGATTTGGATTGTGGGAAGGACAGAGTTTGGGAGGTTGGTAGCGGTGTGTGTCAGCGGCTGAAATAAAGGAGATTTATCAGCTACTTTAATCAGGGTGTGCAATAGACTTACCTCCATGCAATGAACCCTGGGCAACATATCTTCGTACGGCAAAAAAGTCTATTAACCGGCAGTTGACTTCGTACATCAAACTTCCATCACCCTACTCTACGTCATATTCGACTTCTTCCACAGTACTCAGCTCACTTTTTTTCTACATTTGTGTCTGTCTCTTTTACATCTTTGAAACACTCTTCGGTCCTCCCCCCCCCCCCTCCATCGACTTTTCGATTTGATGTTCCTCCTCCCCTCTGTGAAGCCTGAAGTCAACTAAAGGGCTAATGATAACTTTCAAAACGCTTGCCATTTGATATAAATAAATTCACTTCGCATACGCCTATTTGAACAAAAAGGACTTGTAAAGTTCCATTTCAAATGGTCAATACATGCCCCATCGTGACCTCAGTTCATAGAGAAGATACTTTTTTCTACCTAAGCCTAACAGATCGCTAACCTAACAAGTTGTAGCATGACCATAGATGTGAATGGATGACTTCACCATTTCTTTACTTTACGCCTCCTTTAGGTTTATATTGTTTGAGTGTAAATTTGTAGAAAATTAAATAATAGTGAAATAATGACTCATAAAACAACAATTTCTAACACAACATGCTTGTTTAATATAAATAAAGTACCCTGCCATGCAACTATTCTGAAACGTATCTCAGTTTTTCAATATTTTTGGTTATTTGACAGAAAATAATGGTACCAAAATAAATTAAATAATGGGTGCGAAATTAGTCAAACATAGATATTTTCAATAAAGTGTCTTCCGCATCGTTCACAAATTGAGGGAAATTTTTAGGTCAATTGTGACTTACCGCATGGACTTCGGCGTGAACACGTATGATGAGGAAATTCCTGGGGATGTCGTATGTTTTCGGAAGGATTTCTGTAAAAAAATTATTTTCTATCTATGAAATAAATCATAAAATGGGAAACACCATTCTCTGGCGCAAATTTAGAATGTAAACTTTAGATTTAACAATGGTAAATAATTAACAAGCAGGGAAAATATAGATAGAGAAATGCTTGTATTGCAATCGTATAAGAATTTGAATTTCTTAAATATTAGCCTATGGTTCTAGTAAAATCAACCGAATAAGTGTTGCATTTATGAAGGAATGCAGTATGGCAATAGGTCGACTCACATTCGAACTAAGAGTTCCACTTCATCTGCCGGACTATCCACAATCGATTGAACCTCTGCGGCTCCTTTCCCTGTTAGCACAACGCCGTTCCACTCAAGTACTTCATCTCCTAAAAGCAAAGCATTAGAGAAAGCGGGTGTTTAGTGAGAGAAAATTGAGCAAACATTAAGATAAATTAACTCCCACGGGACACAAATACTAACATAGTGATTACCCTATCAGATTTTTCCTTTATTAACATCGTTTTCGCCCTCATTAGGTGGTACAGCTACAGCTAACGAGTTACCTCCAAAACAAACCTTTCGTATTCCATCTCTCCCTTGACTGATGGGCGTGGTGGATATAAACCAAGCTATCAACACTTTAGGCGATCAAATCGTGTGCAGTTTTGTTTTCACGCGATAGGTCATACGAAATCACTTTCGGTTTAAAAAAAACCCGACTTTGGGACAAGTAAATGAGAGGGTTAACTTTGATTGTAAAATCAATTAATGAATTATTTCTAAGCATCTTTCCCTGTCCATCGGAGTTTGGAACCTGAGCTTATACATTCTATTCAATGTGTAGACCAAGATGATAGCTTTATAATAACGGAGTAACTATTATAGACGATCAAAAACCAAGTGTCCTCTTAATATTTATTTTCATAAAACCAACTCCAATGTCCAGTGTATGACCTAATTCTTTGCGCGCATTCATCAACTTAGTCATTCCAACTGTCTGAGTACTTCAAAGGATTAATAAAGCTTCGTCCTAGTTCCTCTCATTTCTGTCAGCTCTACCAAGCGGATCTTGTGTCATGTCAGTTGATATTGGTCAAATCGATTCACGGCTCTCGATCAACACTATGGAGAACACACACTGATTTACTAATTTCATGATCTCCAGAAATATGACTGTGCATCCGTAGTGAATGCATGAAAAGGCTAAAATAAACAACGCCTCAAACGATGTGTTTAGCTTTCAACGTACCTTCAGATATTTCGCCATGAAGGTAGCCCAATGTTTCGCCTGAGTGAATTTGCTCCACGTAACTGCCTAATCGGCCATCTGGCCTTTGCCGTCCACCGACAATTTTCAATCCGAATCCATTTCCTAAAAAAGTATGGGGTGGGGGAGAAGGGGAAAGAACAGTATGTCACCGCGCTGTCAAACGTTTTTGAAGTGGAGAGAATCCAATCCCACTTTTCAATGCAATAGGGGAAAATTCGCAAAAAAAATAAGCATAGCCTTACCTCTACTACTTCTGCCTTTTGAGCTTCGCATTAGAAGGAGTCGTTTTGTTGGGAACTCGTAAGACTTGCGTTGAATTTTCGTCGGTGTCAGATCAGAATTCTTGTGTGTGTATGTGTGTGTGTGTGGGGAGAGAAAATTCAGAATTAATGCATTTGAAATACAGTCCTGTCTACTGGATGATATCAAATTCTACTCACATTGCGTATTCGACCGCTGACGTCGTTAGTTGAAGTTGTAGGCAGTTTCATTCGCCCATTAGGAACTGCACAATTCGAAAAAAATGACAAAAGAAATAATTTTCACTAATATTGACAGTAAATTAGCTGAGCGGATATAGGCCCTAAAGTGCTTATTTTATTTACTAAGCAATTCCGATTGGTCATAAAAACCTGAAACTATCATAAAATAGGCTGCCTTTAGATTATATCTTGAGATTTTTGGCACTAATAGCGATTATCATTCCACAATTTTCAAAAGTATTTGAAACTTTCTAAAATAATAAAATATGATTATTATTTTCATTTAATACGAAATATGAAACCAAGTTAGCCTACTCTGAAGAAAAATTGTGTTATTTTGGTTCAATCACATGACCTTAAGGAAATCTTCATATAAACACATCCGACCTTAAATTAAAAATGTGCTGTTTCATCTGAGCACAAGTAAACACAGCCGCTAGCTAATGAAAAAAGTAAGCGAAGCAATTCTGGTCGCAAGTGAGCATCTAAGGAAATTGCTTTAAAGGTAGTTATCTGTGTGCGCGTCTACTCATTGAGATGGCATAAGGTGCGTGATAGACTTACCTCCACGTGGTGCACCCTGGGTAACGTGTACTCATACATCAAAGAGTCTATTAATCAGCAGTTGACTTCTCACTTCAAACTTTTATGGCCCGACTATTTGTCATATTCGACCCCTATTACGGTACTCATCTTATCTTTTCTCTGCCTTTGTGTCTGTCTGTCTGTCTGTCTCTTTCACATCTGTGAATCATTATTCTGTCCCCCTCTCGACTGTTTTGCCACTTTGATGTTCCTCCTCATCTCTGTGAGGCCCCAAAGTCACCTAAAGGGCTAATGATAGCTGTCAAACCGCCTGTCATTTGAGATGGCATAAGAACAAACATCATCGGCAGCCCACCAAGAGAGAGAAACCCAAACTTTCGATATGAATTGCGGGCAAAAGGTTATTGTGGCCCTTGACATTTTTTGCCCCAAGAACGGATTCAAAACAATTACCTTCTACCTAAATTAAAGCCGTTAATATTTCTCCTATTGGACTGTAAAAGCTTTTAAAAAAATACTCAAATTTATACGAGAAACTCAGTCCATTTTAGTATAGCAAAGTGCTTATGCCCTTGTCAGCCAGATTTAATGGTCTTGACTTAATTAAAACGTTTTTTTTATTATACAAGCTAGGAACTCGAAACTGTAACCTTCATAGCCACCGTAATTGAGTTCTTTCCGCAATAAGATGTGACCTTGAACGTAGGTTTATGAGATTGCCAAAACACACATTAACTCCAAGTCACTTTAAAACACAGGCAACCAACTTATTTTGAATTCACCGGCTTAACTTTAACTGAATTTGGATATTCTAAGTTGAGCAATACCCAGGCCCAACTTTTCGGCATAATTAGGGCGCTGAATAAAATTAATCAAATTTTGTTATGCACACAGAATTCGTCTTCTTTCCTATTCATTTTTCTGTGGAGAACGAAAAGCGAATGGTTGGAATTAATTCAATCACACCAATTAAATGCCTTTTTTATTTTCTTATGCAAATTCTACAAAGCAACTAATGACAGATTGCTCAAATCCGTAATTGCATCTTTGAAATTTACAAAATAATTGCTAATGTTGTCATTTGCTCTTCCTGGCCCATGGAAATAATTTTTATTTATGAGAAGAAAAGTCGTAAAAAATACCAGCAGAAGTTAATGAATGTGAAGTATAAATAAATAAATGCCTATGCGTAAAATATTACGAGTAACGCATTTCAAATACAATTTTTTTGGGAAAGTACTCTCAGAAAATTGTGCATCAAACACTTAAGCATTTACCATTTTTAACACTCTTAAAAATCACCCAAAGTCCCTCCTTAAATTTATGACTTTAATTAAGTTGCTCAAGGCCAATCAGCGGAATTAAGCCACTATCTCGTCCCCAAATCTGGTCGATCGTCATTAAAACCGTCTTGCAACCTCAGGTATCCCCAATTATGATGAAGGAAATAATAGAACTCAAACTCACCCACTATATCCTTATCCATTCCCGTATGACGTGAAACATCTTCAAGCATGACACCAGAGTGGTGATTTCCAGTATCAGTAAATACAGAATTGTTATTCACTGAAGTCATAGTTCCAGTTGAAGTAGCAACAGGAATTGTTGCACCCGACGCTACTGGCATCTTTCCACCTTCGTTAGCAGATAACTTCTCCGACAACTGTTCTCGATAATGAACCAGAGTGGCAGCCAATTCGGGTGAAAGTTGTTCCAGAAATGCTTTCTCGCCTCCACTAGCTTCTGCAAGGGCCGTGTAAGCTGCCATTAGTGTTTCAGGATCATTCCAGTCGTATTCATCTCTATTAGATGGGGTTTGAATGGGAAGGTTTGAGTAGGAGGATTGTTCATTTGGTGGGTTTGTGAAGTTTGCCATCGCAGTTGCCGCTGCAGCTCCAGCAACTGCTGCTAAGGTGACTTGATCAGCTAGACTATTTTGATCTGGCGTCTGATGAGTCTGAGCCGCATGGTTGGCAAGAAGTTGCATCAGTGTAGGATTTCTAAGAAGCTTCTCAAGATTTGGGTTAGTAAGAGGATTGGTTGTTCGAGGGGCAGTAAGGAGAGTGGCTTCTTGAACTGGAAGGACGACACCTGGAGTTTGATTGAAATATTGTTGGGGTGGTTTGGACTGCCGGTCCATTCCCTTTTCCCAACTGTCTGACATTAGACTCTTCAGTAAACGGCGATGCTCTCGTTCACACTGCCGTCTAAGTTGCTCAGCTGTGGGATCTCTTCCAAACAATCGATCTGCCGAAGCTTGTCTACGAAATCCAGATCCTTGGCTCGAAGCAGCGTCTAACCTAGCGCGCAATGTACCGAAAGACGTTTCAATCCCTTTATAATTGTCCAGAAATCCTGTCGACAATTGCTCTGTTGACTTAGCCAGTTCTCGAAGATGTTTACTGTGAAGACTTTGAGAACGAAGACATCTAGTTTCTGAGGCTAGTGCAGGGGGACCACCTTCATGGGTCGTATCTACTACCAGACGCTCTGGACTAAAGCTTCTCCATCTAGATCTACTCCAGTGATTACGTGAATTATTTAAATCCAGAGTAGAAAAGTTTGATTCTCGATCAACATGCCAACTTCCACGTCGCTTATATGGTAAAGTAGATGATCGATTGGCCATTGCATTCTCATATCCAGCTCGCATGATAGATATTTCACCCGATAACCTGGCCGAACTAGGAGTCTTTCCGTACTTTCTCTGTTCTAAGAGCCTTTTTCGATAGCTACTGTTTGATCCTCCTGAGTCGCCACTGCCATAGTCATCCATACTTCCTG
>UZAE01013676.1:8764-20153 GCA_900617975.1 Rodentolepis nana | reverse complement strand
ATTTTATGGAAGTAGATTTCGCTGTTAACATTTACCAGGAATGAAAATTTTCCCATACCAAAAATGCACACAGAATCTGAACAACAGGATCTCATATCCAGGGGTGTGCGATAGACTTACCTCCACGTGGTGCACTCTGGGCAACGTATACTCATACGGCAAAAAAGTCTATTAACCAGCAGTTGACTTCTGACTCCAAACTACCATCACCCCACTGTATGTCAAATTCGATTACTTCCATAGTACTCACCTCACCTTTTTTCTACCTTTCTGTCTGTCTTTTTTACATCTTTGAAACACTCTTCTGCCCCCCCCCCCATCTCGACCTTTTTCACTTTGATGTTCCTTCCCCTCTGTGAAGCCTGAAGTCAACTATTGGGGTAATGATAACTATCAAAACGCCTGCCATTTGATATAAATGTATAATTTCATTTCCTACCACATTTATTTCTTCAATTTATTTTCACTAGAAGGGGAGTTTTTTCATTTGAGGTGCAAAAATTCCCTTTTATCGCATAGCATAGTGGTGACGTATTTCCCACTCTACACTCCAAAGAATTTTTGCACAAATAGCTAAACTAAACTAATAAGTCCCGTATAAGTAATAAAAGGCCTCTTTCCGCATGCAAGGGCAAAGGAAAATTCCTTTCTTGAGACCAAATCCTATTGGTCAATTATATTCTATTTCATTGATTGATTTAAATCTCTGCATTATCTTTATAGAATTTCATGGCAAATATGAAATTCTTTTTCTCATGGAATTACACTGATTTTCTTCAGTTCAACCGAACAAAAGGAGAGGGAATTTTTCGGAGCAACTTGAGAAAATTCTACCGTGATCCACTCGACAATTCTCCTCTGTAACATGAGCAGATGGAGATCGACAAGCAATGTGTCAAGGAGCTGGCGATCATCATTCCATCGTTCAGAGGGATGATTCACGCAAGCACATTTCTTATTTGCCCACTTGCTTCAATTCTCTTTTACTATTAATCACTGAGCGTTTGGAGTGCGATGACTCTTTAAAACGCGGAAAATTTCTCCCCATTCACTCTCCCTGAAGACACAGCTAAATGACATTAGATCGCAGGAGAAATATAAATTCAGAGGGAGTTTATTGATGTAGAGTTTAAAATTCGATAATCTATGGAGCTTATAAAAATAACATTCATGACGAGCGTTGAAGCCACTTCTGTTTTATTTTATGGGCGCTAAGATATATAGTCAGTATTATAAGCACTTCTGACTATCGATTTCAGGCCAATTAGAAATCGTATGTTCTGCACTGCTTTCGAATTTTAATTTATCAGTGACCTATTGTAAGCAAATAAAAACAATTTTTATCTCAAGAAAACATCAAAACTTAGGAAAGAGAAAAAGCGTTTGGAAATGTGAAGATGTGAAAGAGGGAATATAGCAAAGGGAAAAAAGGCGAGTTCAGTTTGGAATGCTATTTCTTCAACTTTCGCTTTATGTGAATAGCTTTCTAATATTTCAATTTTTTCACCATTTGGACATGTACTTGTTGTATGACTATGTCTATATTAAAAAAAGGTTGATGGAAGTCATTTCATTGAACCACTGATCAACCGTTTCACCTGATTTCCAATGAATTATTACACTTATTAAAATTGATTTTCTCATTTATGATGCTCTAAACGATCCACTTCCCGTCCCTAGTAAAAATGTGGGGAAAAAGACAAAGTTATTGGGGAGATTTGATACGAAGGCACTCAAATTGTCAAACTATTCGATTTGCTGATAGGCGGAAATTGAATTCAAACATTCATTTGTAAAATGTCAGACTTCCAACTGGTAACCCCCCCCCCCCTCCATTTTATATATAAATATTACTTTCTAAATAAAAGCATCCTCCTCGAGAGTACATCTAGAAAAATTAATAACTTTATAAGTCACAAATTTTAATAAAAGTCAAGCGATAACTTAATTTTAACAGTAGACACAATCGACCATCTCTATGGTCTTGAACGAAATCCGTAAACGTCTTCTGTTTGGTGCAAAGTGATTCGATTAACGAGCCACCATAGTCTGAATATGCAGTTGAACGAAATTTCATCACTTTAAGCTCGAAGATGTACTTGGTACTCAATTTTTCTTACAATTGAGCCATCATTTGAGTTCAGATTGCCTTCGAGTTGGGCAATTTCATCCGATGTGCTAATATTGTGCAATTAAACAATGACACATTAGTCGCCATGATTTAATTTATCCCTCCAAGCAGATATAGTAAATTGCCCAGAAGTAAATATTCTGAGAGTAGAATGTTGTTGGCTTTTCTTTCTCTCATAAGAAAGTACTGCAGGAATCATAAGTATAACCCAAGAAAAAGCATTTAGTCACTGCCTAAGATACGCCAGAAGCCCTTGGAGAAATTGAATACCTCATGTTGTATGCAAACAAATGTGAAATAAATTCCAATATATAGCGTTAGAGAGCTTTTTGTACACTCATAGGTCCAGTGATAAATCAAACGAACAGTATAACCACTTGGTTGAGATGATAAGCACATAATTGATCAATAATAGTTTATCGCCAAAAGAACACAAATCCTTGCATTTATGGTGACGAATAAATAATACTTCAATTAGAAGTAAGTAAGATCAAATTAATATACATGTGCTTAAAGTAGGTACCACTTAATATTTGATCTTTGAATGAGCTGAACACGTCTAGGAGTATTAATTTCAATAAAATGGTGAATGAAATTGCCTGTCATAATTTAATGCTACCACATAAAATATTCTCTCTGGAGAATTAATTAGTTAAATTGTTATTGCTCATCTCCCATCTCTTTTTAAATGCCATATGGATATATGTATATATTTCTGCCCACTCACATTTTCCACGATGGGGTAATTGTAGGCGTTTCAAAATTATAATTGGGGAATTGGATACAGTCTGTGAGTTGATCATATGTATCTGGGATCCTTTCATAATTTTTTATCTTAATTCAACCTTTGTTTAAGGTCACATTTTATAATTAGGTGGATCATTCACTGAATTTTTGTCGATAATGCCAAATATTTTTTTCTTAGTATGTGAATAATTTTTGACGATCAATCACGAAAAAAGCATCAAAACAAGAAAATCACCAACAGCATTATTATTTTTATTTTTGTTTTTATTGATCATGCTGATTCAAATCGCACCTTGGGATTTAAGGGGAAATTGTGGATTGCGAACAAAGACGAAATGGAGAGTGAATTCCGTTTTCATGAAATCCAGAAGAGCTGGTTTTCATCCTGAGCCTAGGCAAGGGAACTCCTCCCCCAGTGACAGTAATAAGGAAATAGTTTGGGGAAAGGAAAGACTTGAGATAAGCCCTTCTCTTCTTCTCAGGTTAAAGAAATATGCTGCCACTTATCAAATAAATGTAATTTGATTATTCGAAAAATAAAAGGAAATTGACGAACATTCAAGAACCATTTCATTAAGTTATCCCACTAGTTAAGGAAACAGTTGAAGAAACACGTTGGTTCCTTACCGGGACCCTGATATTGGATCAGGTTCACTGTAGGATGGAGATAATTAGGTCTCCTGGACCCGTTATGACCTCGATAAAAATTTTTGAGCCTCATTGGGGCTCATCCTTTAACCTCTTCCCCGTCTCCAGGTATGAAAAGGCAATAAATTTTTTCTACTTTAAATTCTGTTTGCCTTGGTTCAAATTATTTGGGATCTGTTCTTGAATGTAAATTTAAAGGTCGTAATTTAAGGACTTTGAGATGATTGGGTTGCAATAGCGGTTCAGAAGACAGAGGTGGATGGAATGATATTTCTTTTGAAAAAGGTATATTCTTGAAAGGTGCGTCGAAACTCTTTGAAACTTTAAAGGCACGAAGTCGGTTGATTCAGAGTTGGAATCATCAGCAATGAAAAGTTCTTTTGATCGTTCTGCAGAGATTATTGTGGAGGATGAGTCAACGATTCCGTCTTAAGAGGGTTCGAATCCCTCTTGTTTCTAACATTTCATGATGAAACCATTCATCAGGCTGTTTGCTCCGTGATTTTTTACGTATCCCAGCCAATAATCACTCGCTTTGTCGTGATTCCGGCCTCTTAACACGCTCCAAAAAGACGAACTTGAGGTTATCATGGAGGGGGGGGGGGGGGTAGAAAGGAAGTCGATAGGTTAAGAACGATGACAAGTGCAAATACGCTGACTGCTAGGAAAGCTCAGTTGATAGCACAAACTAAGCCTAGAGGAAGTGCAATTTGAATGCGCTCTTTAGTTAAGGGTGGTATCAATGGAGTCGTTTGTTATTGCAAATTGGAAGATTATCGTTTCTTAAGGAATCACAAGTTAATGGGGTGACAGCTATTCGTTGGTAGTTAACAACAGTTTCAAAGCCACACTTCATAGGATTGTGTAGAATAAAGTGAATTTATTAAACCACTTAAAGAAAGTTAAGGTTGTAGCAGGGTCAACCACTCCATGCGGCACTGTGAGAATGAGATAATTAGGTCTCAGAAATTAGCAATGACCTAATCGGGAGTTTTAAAACGCATGAGCTATATCACTCAAAGTCCTATTTGGCCACTTCACCTGAAGAACACTGACTGTGTCGATGGAGCAATCCCAATATTTATATTTTCACGAGTATACGCCAAAAGTTGACAGATTTGCACTTCACCTGTTTTTTTAATTCAAATCTCGAATATTTTATATTTAGACGTAGAATATCAGGTAAGGTTTTATGTATGCATCTCCTTAATGAATTTTTTCAAAAGATTTTATTTAAAAAAATTCACTACTGTTTTCAATATTTTTTGCTTTTGTACTTCCTCTATCTGTCTTAAAACATTGATAAAACATGAGATAGAGGACTTTAGATAGAAGTATATGAAGGAGTATTAGCCACAAAGTGTGTAGAAAGAACCTTTATTTCTATGGAAGTCATAAATTGGGAAAATTAGCAGGCAGTTAAATTAAAATTTTGGCAATTTTATAATAAAAATAGCAAGATATTCCTAGTTAAGGAAACCTATTTTTATTGATCTATTTCGGGGACATGCAAATTAACCACGACCACTTAAAATTATGCGAAAGCTAAACGCTGATTGGATTATCGATTTATTTTTCCCACCTCAGGTCGGTATTTGGCAAGGCTCAAATTTAAAATCTAAATTTCTCCTGCTTATCAGTGATTTCGCAGTTTCGGATAGGGCACGAAAAACCTACCGGCACGATCGACCAGCGCGTTGAATGTCGGATTTTGGCAACAGTTAATCCACCTAAAACGACTCTCTTCATTGGTTGGCCGAGGTTTCGTCCGACGCGACGCTGGCAATGACTAACGACGAGCCGTTATTACTACCACTACCGTTCTTGTTGCTAAGTCTACTGCAGGGCATTTACTCAAAATGGAAATTCGTTTTGCCTTCTCCTCCTCCCCCGTCACGATTTCAGTAGGCTTACGAATTTGTCGAAAAGTGCACAAGTTTTGTAAAAGAAACTACTTTGTATTCACAAGCGAAGAGTATTTAAGTATGTCATTGCATTCGAAAATAATTAATAAATAGACACTAAACTCTCTAACGAACAGCGGGGTCAAATTCAGAAATTTGAATTTGTAATATTTAATTGTGACGCAATGAGCATTACTCCGAAATCGTTATGAAGCCAGGTGTAGCTTCAAACCTAAACTCCGTCCCATTATTAATATCCACATGAGTGTTCAAAAAAATTCATATTTTTTATTATTTCGCCAAGCAGCTGACATCGAATTTCAAACTTATACAAATGATAGAAGGGAAGGGAGTGGGGGTGGGGGTCAGAAGTGGAGAGCAAGGTCAAGATGTCAAAGAGTCGGAATTCATTTACTTTGTAGAAGCCAGTTGTATGATAATTAATAAATGGTTAGTTCACTTACCAAAATTCAGGTATCACTAAATTTTAGCATGCATTATAGCAAACGCTTGTCTACAATGTTATCTGTTTATCAACAGATGCTTTTAATAAAATGAGGATCAGACTTACCTCTTTAATTCACTTTTTGCGCTCTAGTGGTAGAGAAAACGAAATCACCATTGTCTTGATAATCAACAGCTAACAGTATTAATTCAAAAGAGCTGAGATGGAGGGAAATTTTAAGTTGTCTGGACTCATTGAGGTGAACGCACACAATGTGAACTTTGTTCTAAAGTTCAATTAATTTCTATTCCCACACCTCTGTAGACTACTTCATTTTTCTCATAATTTTACTGCTTTCAAAGCTACTATTTTTCCTTTTCATAAATATTTATAATTAGTGGTAAGCTTCGAATGTTTGAATAGAAACTGAAGTTGAGGTAAATTTAAAAATGGCCCAATAAATTTTTTGCTATTTAATTGCTTATTATAAACTTAATTGACTAAGATCTTCAAATTATACGTAAAAGGTAATACTCATTACCATAATACTCGAAATTTGAGGATGATAGATATGGTATCTATCTAGTAAAAGCCAGGGAATTCAAGAGGCGATAGCTTAAGAGGGGTAAAAATATTTGTCAAAAGTCTTGGGAATTTCGGATCTCTAGCACAATGATTCAGTGCAATAGTTCATTTAAGGGTTAAGTGGATAACGCAGTCAAAAAAATATAAGTGAATGTATTCAGAGCATCATGCAGTTAGATTTTGCTTGAAGCGTTGATTCATTGTACTGTAATTTCTTCTCCATAAGCGCTTTATGTTCTAATATTCCAAAATTCGAATATTATTTTATTATTTATTTATATCAAATGGCAGACGTTTTGATGGTTATCATTAGCCCTTTAGTTGACTTCAGACTTCACTGAGGGGAGGACGAACATCAAAGCGAAAAAGTCGAGAGGGGAGGGCGGGGGGACAACGTTTACATTTACGACGAAAAGTCTATCAAACCGGCAGTTGACATCTCACATCAAACTACTACGACCCCACTGTATTTCTTATACGATCACTTCCACAGTTCCCATTTTCCCCTTTTCTCTACCTTTGTGTCTATTTCCTTTACACTCCCTACTTTTTATGACTTTCTTGTCTCTCCCACCCCCCCCCTCTCCCTACTTCTGTGAAACCCGAAGTCAACTAAAGGCCTAATGGTAACTAACATTGAGCCTGCCATTTGTTATGAATTTATAATAAATGTAGCGAAAGCTTTAATAGTACTTCCTTCCTGCTTCCAACATTTAGCTGATAACCTCAGCTAATATTCGTTCTGAGTACCTGAAATCCTAGTAAATATGATTTATTAAGTTTCACTCAATAAAATTGACACAATTGACTTGAAACGCATCACTCCAGTTATGTTAAGTAAAACATGTGTAAATTTTTAAAATGAACACGCTAGAGGTATGAAAATTTTGACCAATGAATTGGGCTGCTTAACTTTCAGTTCAATCTGATACACCAAAAGTGAACTTGGTAAACTCGTGAATTGGATCGCTATGCTCAAGGCCGGTTACGTAAGACCACCAATGATGAAATTGTCACTGGCAGTAGAGAAAACAATAATATTAAGACCAACCAGCTAATCTCACGTGCTCTAGAAAATTCTTGAAAATGGTCCAATAATATCGACCGTGCATTGAGCTTGCGTGGTCATGCGGGCAGTGGCCTTCTCAGCTAATCAGCTATGAACGTTCATTCAAAGCTGCTTTAAATTTATTCATTTAAATTATCGTGTTGACAGTTGGCCAGAGTTTATTGTATAAGCTTTGCTTCTTTAATGCCCTTGGCATAGCTTAGCTAATTTGGGGAGCGATTTTAATCAGCGGGGGTTTAGTCAAGGGTTATCTTGTAGTATTTTTAACGCAGCCAGGCAGCAATTCAATTACCTCCTACTGTTGTTTGGGCTACAAGTTCACTTTCTCTTCTCAGAGGTGGTTAATGGGCTTACTGAAGTAAAAGAAAAGCAAAAAATTGGATATTTTTGCCGATAACCGACTCAATCGCCTCTCAATCATCTTTGACAACAAACTTCAAAGGAACTTAATTCTTCAAACATCTCCACCTGTGAAAGTTCCCGAAAATTGTCTGCTTTATATAACCAAAGTATTAAAGTTCACTTCTTTGACCTTTCGGTAAATGCTGTACCAAAAGTTGAATTGCTATGATTAAATCAAATATGCTGGTAAAAACATGATTAGAGACTGGCAAGGTCGCTAACAGTAAAATAAAAAAATAACTAATTTTGCCAGATTAGAACTTTGGGTTAGAGTAAATGTTTAAATCAACAGTTTTTAAACTGTTAGTCATTTACATTTTTGGTGCCTTGGAACCTACATTAACTTCAAATTCTGCCTTGGAAAGTACTTTTAATGTATACTCTGGGTAGGGCGATGGCACCACGAGGCCTTTCCGTTGAAAAACTCAAAATCGTCTTTACTAACCAGACCCAGCCATCACCGACTGCCACTTCATTAGCTGGGCGTATACGGACGGACATCAGACCTATTAATTTTGAATTTGCAAACTTCCACAACAATCACGGCTTGTAATCAATCTCTTAAATTCTTTGTTTTCGCATCAGATCTGATTTTCGCTAGTAATAATAACAATAGCAACATCATCACCAAGGGGAATTTAACCTCTAAAATACTCCTTCCATCTTATACGTTGCCCTTTTGTCGATGTACTATTTTATAAGAACTCTCAATTTTACGAGCAGCACGGCTTTTATGACCAATAGGATATGCTAATTCGTTACGAAGGCAATTGCACTTGGCTTACTACTTGTCTTAGTTAGTAGTACCCTAGAACAACCTGTTTTTCTAGCAGATTGTCAGCATGCTCCTTAGGAAGTAGTAGACGAATATCTGCACACTTAAACCCAATAATATTCTAAAATTTGTACATTAGTTAAAACAGATTTTCAAGACCTCATTCGGAGTACTCGTAACTTTGGTAATAGGCGTGCTCCCTACTTTATGACATAGTCAGTAAATTGTAACCGAATCGGTGAAAAAAATGTTAATGCTTCTCAGCTCTATGGTCAGTCACACTTGCGTAAACAGCCACTTAATGACGTAGTAAATTGCTTGAACACCAGGGTGAATGTAAACAAAGTTTAATTTTATACATCTAGAGCCTCATCGGGTGAGAATGACTGCACTGTAGGTGGGAGGTAATTAACACGAAATGTCACCTAAAACTTCTTAAAAAGTAGGTGTTGATTTAGTAAACATGCACAGTATTTCTGAAAGTTAAAAACTCTATCAATCAAGGGACAAACCAACTCTTAAAGAATTGAATCTTGTTAATTTAAGTGAATTTGCAGCCCTAGAAATGAGGGTGACGCTAGTGGCCTATCTTTTTACTATATTCATCTGGATAGATGTAGCGGATGCAAAAATACAGAATTATGCTAAAAGAGTAACTAATACGGTTGCAATTAACACCCATTGACCTTCAAAACGAGAAGGCCCTTTTGGGAGTGAACTCTCACAAATCAAGTTTTTTACAGACTAAGATTTCTTCATGACTGCTCAAATTATAAAGAAAAATTAGATGTTATTACTTAATAAAATATCCTAATTTCATTGATTAATAAAAGGCATATATTCCTCCGTCCAAATAATTTATTAAGCAAGCCATCTAATCAAGTGGAGAAAATAATTGGAACACCATTCGGTGAACTTTGGACAGATTTTAGATCAACTGCCTAAAAGTGCAGATCGAGCTATCTCCACGACGGCCTGAGTGATGGTGGAATTTGTACCATACCACCTCTTCGCCGACAAATTAGTCAATGATAATGACAAATTATCAGAGGACAGTTATCTAGGTTCACATTATTTACCGAGAAATGGTAAAAACAAATGAGGTTAGTAATTGGTTCCTAATTTGTTTAAAAGAAACCCGTCTGTAATTCAAATAACTGCTAACCTTCATCAGAAAATAAGATGGAGAAGAGAAGGAGAAGGCTAAAGGAGGTATCTCCCAGTGTGCGAGCATTTTATTTTAGTATTGGAAGAGGTGGGGAGAAAAGGGGGGGAGGGGGGAGGGGGCGGTGGGCAACCAAGCTCTAAATATTGGGTTGGCAACCAAGTCATCGCCGTTTTTGTTGACAGATTCACTCTATACTTTCTTTTGTTTTGTTAACGTGGCCAGAGCATCTAACCTATATTTTTTTCTTACTGTATGGGCTTCTAGGTTAATTAGTATAAAATTTTTTGTTTAGTTCTTTAGTTTTGTTTTTATCCCAATTTAAAAATGAAAGAACAGGACGTGCACTTCCGACACATTTTATTGTATTACTTCCGAAAAGGCAAGAACGCATCGCAAGCACAAAAGAAGTTATGTGCCGTATATGGAGATGAAGCCTTAAAAGAAAGGCAGTGTCGAAATTGGTTTGAAAGATTTCGTTCCGGTGATTTTTCACTGAAAAATTCACAACGATCTGGCCGCCCAGTCGAAGTGGATGAAACCCATATCAAGGCCATTATCGATTCAAATCGTCACAGCACAACACGAGATATTGCAGAGAAGCTCAATGTGTCGCATACATGCATTGAAAAAAATCAAAAACTCTTGGTTATGTCAAGAAACTTGATTTATGGATCCCTCACCAGTTAAAGGAAATTCCTTTGACGCAAAGGATTAGCATCTGTGATTCGCCGCTACTGAAACGCAATGAGAATGATCCATTTCTGAAGAACCTAGTTACTGGCGACGAAAAGTGGATAGTTTATAACAATGTTACTCGCATGGGTGTTCATGGGTGAAGCAAGATCAACCAGCCCAAACAGTATCAAAAGCAGAGATTCACCAAAAAAAGATTATGCTGTCAGTCTGGTGGGATCACAAAGGAATTTTGTATTTTGAACTCATGCCGCAGAACCAAACGATAAATTCAAATGTGTATGTTGAAGAACTCGAAAAACTGAAGGATGCAATTGAAGATAAGCGGCCGGCATTATCAAATCGGAAGGGTGTTGTTTTCCACACATCTTTGATAACGCAAGGCCCCACACATCTTTGGTTACTCGGCAAAAATTATTGGAACTGAGTTGGGATGTTTTGTCACACCCACCATATAGCCCTGACCTTGCGCCTTCGGATTACCATTTGTTTCGTTCCATGCAAAACTCTTTAAATGGTAACATTTTTAACAACGCAGATGATGTCGGATCACACCTAATTCATTTTTTTAATAGCAAAGACCAGACATTTTACGAACGGGGAATTTTTACTCTGCCAGAACGATGGAAAAAGGTCATCGACAAGAACGGCCAATATCTAATTGAATAAAGTTATATTTTTAAACAAAAATTCCGAATTTGCCTTCTTATTTGAAATCGGCAATGACTTAGTTGCCAACCGAATAGATCTTTGACTAGTTGTTACAGCATTCTAGTTATTTTGCTCATACGCGTTTAGAAGAGCGATATTAAGCTTGCTTTA
>UZAE01013675.1:0-14968 GCA_900617975.1 Rodentolepis nana | reverse complement strand
TTCTGCCATAACGGAAACTAAAGGGAACTTTTGAGTGCATTTAATACGATTAACTGCCTATAAGTTGGTTGTTTTCAAAATATCTAGTTGTTCGAAAATTCAGACATTAATGTGGGAGAGGACCCAGATGGATATTTGCTTGTTTATTAGCCTCTAATTGCAAAAATATGATACATTTGACTACAGAAGAGCTAAATATAGCGTTTGTCCGAAATTTGAAAACTTCGGTTTATATCAGTGGTCATTTATATAACCCTAAGATTACAAATAGATGGTCTACCATCTACCATAAACTACTTGGTTAAGGCAAATGCTAAAATATTGTTTTATCATCAAGACCTTAAGAAAATGGTTGATTAGATTAAATCACTTAACAGAGCTTTCAATTTTAAGTTTAGAGCTTAAGTAAACTAATTAACTGAAAAATTCATCTTAACATTTGTATGAAATTTGGTCCAGCTAAGATATCAAAACTTTATTGTAATTAATAATGATATAAAAGGTTAAAAAATATTAACTCAGTATGAAAATGATAAAAATTAGAAGCAGTAGTAATTAACTAAATTTTGGACATCTCAAAAGTACCTCTCAAACCAGTTCGTATTTGCATTTTTTATAAATATATAATCGTTATAATCGGGCTTAGAAAAATCTGCCATGTTCAAACTTTAGTGTTTGATGATACAAACAATAAAGTGAGATTAATGAAGGTTTGGGAAATGGTCGTTTATCTTTCAGAGTCAAGTTCGTTCAGCTGGAGAAAGAGTTCTTCTATTGGATTTGGGATAATGCTAAATTCAGAACCTGTACGGTTTTGCTTTGCGATGTCTATCTTCGAGTATTTGTAACCTGATCACCTCCGTAAGTCTGGTGATGGAAATTTATTTGTCTTCGATGCTTCGAAATCTAACATAACGAGATTCAGGGGGGTGGTTGGCACGATAGATTCTATTTGCGGAAAGCTTTGCATGAATCTTTGATTTTTGTTGGGCGACCAGACTAGGAATTTGAATTTACACCGAATAAAAATATGACTGGCATGGAGTTCTTGAGTTCTACCTACAGTAATTTTGAATGTGCTATAACAATTATCTTCTTGCGTTTTGAAGACCATGTCTTTATGAACTGTGTGGAGACATTAGTTGGTTGAGTATTAAATGTGCGATGAAAAATGATTAGTTTTCATAGAGGTCGAGAAATAGTTGGATTAAACGCGTGTTTTTTGATATTTTTTATTAACTTACTTTACTATTTAGCAAAAATTAAATTGTCAAAATATTTGGAATATTTGCCTTTCAGTGAAAGTGCTAACGCTTTCAATTTAGTCAATTAGTCAACTTAGCGCTATTGGTATGATTAATTTGATTAATATTTCAGCCATAAAGCTACCGAAATTTTTAATTAGTCTTATGTAAAACCTTTTATAAAGTCAAAAGAAACGGGTTTCTTTTAAATTGAATGCTACCGAGCGAAGGCGAAAATGGATTCTTTCGAATTTGAATTGATTAAATTTTTATGACCATATAAATACAGGGTTTAGCTTGAAATTCAGATTTGCGATCTTCGCAAAATCCCATATTGCCGATGAAATAGATACCTGGGTTCGCAGATAAGGCGGCCGGATGACATTTCCTATCCTGTGGAAAGGTCTTAATCTCGACAGTAAACTGCTTGAAGAGGATCACCCATGTGTTTACCTAAGTGCCTTTAAAATCCACTTCTGTGTTCGCTCACCTTAACTTAAGTTATCACTTGTTACCGTGGGTGCGTATTTTATTTAGTATTCTTCAATGGCTGATCTTGAAAATCACAACCAGACACTCAGATTTTGCACTCATAAAGTAAGTCATTCATCTATCCCTATCATCAATTAATAATACGAAGTCCTTTCAAGTAGTTTGCTATGATGTGTCATAGTGAATAGTGAGAATTGGAGACCCAAATGTTTGAATGCGTGGTCTGATTGGCGTTTAAAATTCTGTTTCAATCAAGTACAGTGAAATAGAAAATGTGATAGTGGTGTCACTGGAACAAGCTTTCCAGCTTAAACCATTTGATTGCGTGATTCCTTCCCCAAAAACGCCATTCTAAAATGAATGAGAATAAGACAATATGGACAACTGTAAAATCTTGCCCTTTTAATCTCAGATAAGTAGCACTCGAGCACTTTAAAATGGAGCTATTTTGGAATTAGCATTCATACTTGAATTTCATTAATTTTGTTTTATAATTTGACTAAATAGACTAATAAAGTAATACTATCCTTCAAATTATGGAATATGATATCACCTTGGGGACGCGATAATTAATATGACTTAAAGAACGGGAACCAATACTGTCGAATATCTTAGCCAAAACAGTTCCATTGAATGACAATCAGCATTTCCAGACTGCCATATTCAGTTTAGCTTAACAATAAATTCTCGAAAAAATTATTTTTAGTTCTCCTAATGACTCAAAGTGTGTATCGATTTCTCCAGAGACAAATTTTCAGGATTTTCTAGAGGAATCTACCTGGCTGGCTTTTAAATGACTCCGCGAGAGTGCAAACCTAGAATTGGAAGCATTTAAAGAATTCAAAATCTGTTCTTATTAGAAAAACTTCCTATCCTTATATATTGATCGTAATAAAATAGTAACTTCTATCATATTATCAATGAATTATGTTATAACTTCGATTTGTTTGCCTTAAGAATAATTTCTTCTATTCTACAAATTCATTGAGTCCAGTTTCTAAATATATTCATTTTGTGTCATACCTAATTCAGTATACATGCATAAATTTTTAATCAAATTATAATGCTTGGAGATTTTTTTAAAAAAATAATAACTTCTAAAATAACATTTTTAAATCAGTTTATTTAAAGAAAAAACTGCGCGTTTTGGCTCGACTGTCTAGCCGACCATTTTCAGGATCTTTCAAATGCACCGTACATTAACATAGATATAAATCTCATTTTTGATGGTGAATCCAACGATTTTAATATTTCAAAATATTTCAAAAAATACCTCTCTTTAATAATAATAATTCATTTAATGTAAAAACTATCATAGGTCTTCATAAATTGTTCTGAGCGACTAACGAAAATAGTTCAAAGGCAGCTATACATACCAAAATAAAAAAGTAAATGACAATTTAAGAACTTTAAAAGAAAATATAAAGCTCCAAAAAATCTGGGAAATAATTTTGATATATTTTGCAGTATCATTCATTATTCACCAATACTGCACGAAATTCACTCAAATCTACTTTAATTTTTAATTACGAACAATTTTGCATTATGAGGTGAACAGTTAGTGGGGTAAAAAGTTGATTTTTTAATATTCCAAAAGCTGAAAAGGGGAAGTGCTGGATTTTTGCATCATACCGTCTAGTCATCAAACTTTATGTAACCATTAATGCAAATGATATATATAGATCACAGTTTGAAGAGCTGAATAAATAATAGGTATGTCTGGAATTCAAGCAATTAACCTCTATTAGTTAAGTGATTCACTATTTTGGCTTTCAGGCTGCCAAAAAACTTGTGGACGTATCTTTCTGTGAGATTGGAAAGGTTAGCAAGTAGTTTAAGTCGTCAGTCTAAAGTGTTATTTTTCCAGCGGAAAGATGAATTCCTATTTGTCTTTACCTGTTGTCTTTCCAATCACATGTTAATTTAAATTTCCTAATTGAAAATATTTCAATATTCAAAGGTCTGCCAAAATCACACTTCATTTCATTTCCCTAAAATATAGCCGAGGGTTATCGATTATCGATTGGCAAGATTTCTAGTGCATCGTGCAAATGTGTTCATACAATTCACATTCCTCTCTGAAGTTATCATTGCCTTGTTCTCCATAATTTGGTTTACGTTCAATTCTGGGTATGTTGGTTCAGAACTGGGGTCATCTGTTACTGCCCTAGTCCTCATTCTCTGAGACGTCATGGAAATGGCATGAACAAATGGAGAAACAGAAGGTCCTATTTTTGGGCCTGAATGTTTAACCCTCAAAATATAATTACTGGATGACACTAAGTCGTTATTATTAAGGATATCTTAAACTAAGGAATAACTTTATCTAAAATATTATAACAGTGACTTTATTACTCATTCACCATGACAAATTTTCTTCGTTTTAATTTAATCAAATTACGTCGGTTACACTGCCAGATTATAAAGAAGTTTGAACAAATATCATTCAGAGTTAAGGTTAGAATTTAATGGAATATGAGCACTTATAAAGAAATTTGATGAAACTTAAAGAGGCTTTGTGCCACTTCAGTGCATGAATTTAGAAAGTTATTGTGAGAATAACACCTTATAAGACACTTGAGTGTCATTATTTCTCTCTGACGGAGGGAAGAAGATATATGTGGATATGAAAACATTATCAAGTTTTCCTCGGTATTATATCTTCTATCTAACCAGTTTTACCAGATCTAAGCTTATTTGATAGCTTGAGTTACAAATTTAATCAATATATTGCTGCTTGAAAAAAGTTTCGTTCACGTTGTTATGTAAAATATAAGTTTCATAGAGAGGAAAACTAACTATCGATAATGAAAAAAAGACGATTCAACGGCATTGATTCGAATTTCATAATGATTCTCTACATGGGGTGTGCGATAGACTTACCTCCACGTGGTGCACCCTGGGCAACGTATATTCATACGGCAAAAAAGTCTATTAACCGGCGATTGACTTCTCACTTCAAACTACCATGGCCTGACTGCTTGTCATATTCGACCCCTTTCACAGTACGCATCTTACCTTATTCTCTACCTTTGTGTCTGTCTGCCTCTTTTACATCTGTGAATCGCTCTTCTGGTTCCCACCCCTCGACTTTCTGCTACTTTGATGAACCTTCCTTCTCTGAAGCCCGAAGTCAGCTAAATGGCTAATGTTAGCTATCATAACGCCTGCCATTGGAAATAAATAAATGATTCTCTATATTGTTATGCATTTCAAAATTCCGCCTCTCTAAACGCAGGCGTGACCATGATCGTATTTTTTTCTGAACATGGAAAATGATGACCTCATTCTTGGTCCTTCGAATTTTTTCTCCATTTGCTAGAGCCCTTAATACCGATGTAATTTAGAAATTTATTTCGATAAACGAATTGTCCTTGAGTTAATTGTTAATCACATCACCATTTGTTTCATAATTTCATTATTTTATTGCCGTATTTCTATTATAATGTACACTAGCAGTCTATTAGCAAGAAAGCATAAAAATGTTTTGCATATTTTAGACACAAATTTAGAACATCATTTAACATTCTTTTTTCTTAAATCGATATATTTATACCAAAAGGCGGGCGTCATGATAATTATCGTTAACCCTTTAGTGGACTTCAGGCTTCGCAGAGGGGAAGGAACATCAAAATGAAAAAAGTCCAAAGAGGGTGAAACAGAAGAGTGTTTCAAAGATGTTAAAGAGAGACACAAAGGTAGAAAAAAGGTGGGGTGACCACTGTGGAAGAAGTCGACAATGACATACAGTGGGGTGATGGTAGTTTGAAGTGAGAAGTCAACTGTCGGTTTATAGACTTTTTACCATATGAGTATACATTGACCAGGGAGCACGGCGTGGAAGGTAAGTCTATCGTACACCCCAAATCGATATTACTAGTTCTTAAAATTATCCTTTTTAAATGTCCCATCAGTGCTCTTTCGTAACTTTTACAGTAAGCCCTTTGATGAATTGAACAATTCGTTAAAATTCCACGAGTGATACTCTTTTTTCAATTTTAGAACTGGCGTTTGGCAAACAGCTCTTTGAATGCAACCTGCACAAGCTTTGATAGAAATCTCTCTTTTTAAAATCGGGTTTGGAAGAATGTCAATATTTTGCTTATTTAGAATCTTTTAATAAAATATTATCCCCTATACGAAGGTGGCTTTGAACAAATCTTGACATTTTAGCATTCACATGGAAGATTAGAGCGAATAATAATTGGCTAACAGCACAGGGCATGTATGCGGAAATATCTTTCGTAAAGACAATACATATCTTCGATTATATTTGCTGATTAATAGACAACAAAATGAATTAACTATTTCCCAAAATGTAGAAAACTCTATGAGCTGCTGAGAGTGAAAACAAAACAGTGGTCCTACAATGGATTCCTGGTCACTGTGGCATTAAAGGCAATGAGCTTGCTGATGCACTTGCTAAGAAGGGGACAACGATTTTGCAATGCATGGACCGGCCGATGTCTTTCCACACAATGAAGGCCTTAATCAGGAGAAAATTCCAGACCTCAAGGTGCAACGAACTCAAAGCTCGAACACAGGAGAAACAGTGGACAGTGGCACTCTCTGACATAGCCGAGTGGCCAAGAATCGAAGCCGTTGCTGAGTTTAGACTACGTACCGGACACGATTGCTTGGCAAAACACCTTCACAGATTGGGAGCATACACTCAACCCACATGCCCTCTATGTAACCTACAGGAGGAAACGGAGAAGACCCACCTGATTCGGTGTCCAGCCCTGAAAACAACGACGGAAAGCCAAAGATACTGGGAAGCAAGAAGACTGCTAATGAACTGCTATTAATTAACTGCTATAAATGTACCCCCCCCCCCCCCCCCCCCCNCCCCCCCCCCCCCCACCCTTCTGGGAAGCTGAAGTCAGAGTTTAATGGCTAATGATTAATATCACAAATCCTGCCATTTGAAATAATAATAATAACTATTTCCCAAAATTTAAGTGTCTGTTTAGCACGTAAACCAGACATTGATTATAGCGGTGAATGTTCTTATTTATTTAAATTTTCTTAATTCTGTATTCCAAAATCCAGTTAACTTGACCCAATTTTAGGATTTACTAGTTGAATCACTGCCGATTTTGAAGTAACAGAATAGTTAGTCAGTACTTGTTTAAGGTACATGATTTCTTTGTTATCGAATTAAATATACCAGTTATTCCACTAAATTCGTGAAAAAAAAACCTGTGAGAAACGGTAAAAGAAATGCAAATGTTATAATAGTTAACAATAAAAATAAAAAGGAATCCAAGAAATAGGTCAGTTAATCGGAAAGACTCAATTGAATTGAATTTTTCGGATTCGGTTTGAAAATTTTCACATATAGTTAGCTCACTTCCAAGATTTTAATTTCTTAATTCGTTATCTGGATTGTCGAAGACATCTATATTATTCCGACCAATCGCGCTTCACTACTTTATTTCTACTACCCAACTTTAAGATATTCATTTATTTAGTTATTTTTGTTTATTTATTTCAAATGACAGGCGTTTTGATAGTTATCATTAGCGCTTTAGCTGACTTCGGGCTTCATAGAGAGAAGGAGGAACATCAAATTGAAAAAAGTCGAGAGGGGGGAGGAACAGAAGAGTGTTTCAAAGATGTAAAAGAGACAGACAGCCAAAGGTAGAAAAAAGGTGATGTGAGTACTGTGGAAGAAGTCGTTTAAAGTCAGAAGTCAACTGCCGCTTAATAGACTTTTTTGCCGTATGAGTATACTTTGCCCAGGGTGCACCACGTGGAGGTAAGTCTATCGCACACCCCACTTTAAGAAATTAGAATTATCTTACAAGTTACTGCATTGTTTTCGTGGTCTTAACATAGCAGAACTGAGAAAGCAAGAATCTTTGCTCACTTACCAATGTTTGATTAAATCCCGAATTCATTAAAACACCTAAACCAATGTACATCAAGTTTCCATTCATTAATTATGTATGGGTTGTTACTAGTCTTTATCAATTTCTGTCCACTTCCGAGTTCAAACAAGCCCTGATCGGTTATGTTAAGATCTGAACCCATGAATGCTGCATGAATCGCTTGATCTCAAATTTCTGTAAGTATTTACTACTACCATAAAGATCAAAATTTTTAAATATAAATTGGAAGCAAAGACATTAAATTGATTATATTTTGACGTTTTAACGTTTAACAGCTTTAATGATTAGACTATCCTTTGTTATCACCGACGTTGTTTCAACGATTCCGCAGCCTTGGTCTTCCAGTATTTAAAAATGATGAGTCTGAAACGAGACAATTTACCAGGAATTTACTCTTCCAACTTTGCAGCCCCTTATCTTAATTTAAGAATTCAAATGATGGGCTTTTATGGGCAAAGCTGTTGTCGACTAAAGCAATAAGTACTAATCCATAAGACGCGAGTTGTTTGATGTCTACCCGACGTTGGGTAATAAAATCCGAGATCCTGATCTTGAAATTTTCAGGATCAACACCCTCACGGCACTATTTATGGTCATTCAGCTGAAGGAGCGCGCCTGCTATAATCTAAAATATATGCCAACTATGGTAGGAAATTTAGACCCAGAAGATAAGATTAAGGTTCGACGTATGTTAAAGATTGAAAAGTAGGCCTTTCTAAATTTGTTAAATTTAGCTAAATATGATTGCGTATTTTAGGCCAATGGTTAGTGAATTAGCAAATATTTGAAATGAACTTTCCGATCAAAATATGCACTTTTAAAGTAAATTTTGGTCAATATCTGTCGATCCTCTGTTGGCGATTATCATTAGAAACTCCTTTTGTTTAAATTAGAAGTGTGATTTAGATAAATGGAAATGTGGTGAAAATTTGAGGAATTATCACTGGAATGTAACGATTTAATTAGGTATACTGGGATGAATTTGAAAAGTATTATTCCTAAGGGCCACAAAATAATTTATTATTTTATAGGTAACTTACAATAAGAAACGCAAGCATTTGTGAGTGATGGCAAAAAGCGATACGAAAATGATTCAACGATAAAGCATTCAGGTGTGTGAAAGCATCACGGAAATTAACACTTTAACGCCCCTCAAAATAAGCTTCATTGGTACTAGACTCGTAACAGAAGACGCTATTGAAACGTTTGAAACATGTCGAATACGTCTAGGCCCCTCGCCTGATACCACCAAAACTCATCACGTCGCCGGCATCAATCTGCTGTGAGACACGTTTGAGTGCGGTTGGATGCATATTTCCGCAAAAACAATTCGGGCGTTAAAGGGTTAAGCTACAATCGCAATCGTTCTGTGGTCAATTTAACATCATGACTACAAGAGTAAATAACATGTCCGTCAGTGGCTTTGAACAATAAGCTCTCTTAATTGTAATCCTATCCTAATTTCATACGCTTCCTAAACAAATGCGAACAAAGGAATCTTTTTTCGCACCTTGGCACAAGTTTATATATATTCACTTGAACACCTCCATTTTTCGTTTGATTAGAAGCGCAATGTGAACTTAGCAAGTCACGCCTCCTCCACCTCCTGTTTGCGTTGCATCTTCCGTCTCCTCATTAATTGACGCTTGATTGGACAAGAGCACGATTCAGGAGAGCCACTCTTTGAAGTTATGTTGTAGTGCTCTCTTTACGCACAACCCATAAAACTTCGCCACGCCCATCTCCACCCAACCCCCCTCCCCCGCCCTAGGATATTAGAGAGCGATTTCCTTCAGCGTCTCCGATCGGTTTCCAAATATATACATGCACATATATCTCTCCCTCTGGATCGGATTTTATGCGCAGATGGCAGTCTACTATTTGGAGGGAAGTGGAAAGCACTGGCAAACACTTGGAGCGGTATATTGGCGGCAGCAGAGGCGGCGTTAACAGCTAATTAGAAAGCTGCGCAATTTCCCATCCTCGTTGGGGAGCGACTGAAGGTCAATATTAGAAGTGAACTCTACTCTTTGTTTCAAAAGAGTCCAAGTTTGTGCTCTTGAAAAGTATGGCAGCTACATCGGGGAGTGAGAATTTTGTGACAAAAAAATGGGATATAAGAAAGGTCCACGGTGAAACCACACAGTAGCTAAAGCATCCAATAGTTTCGACACTCATCTCTGGAAACAAATTCACACATCAGACGAATTCAAGCCAAAACTGCGATATGCAAACCAGCTGACTATCACATGCTCATGGCTCGAATGAAAGACATTAAGGCACTTAAATTGTATACTCGATTGCTGCTCCGAGGTTGCCACCAGATAAATGTAAAACTTTAAACAAACCCGCCCTTTGAAATCCCATTCTTCAACTAACAAAATGGCGAATATCGAAACAATTTGACTATTCTCATATGCTCTAAGCGCACAGTAATTCCATCAAAACAATGGCAGTTGCCAACACCGTTAAAAGGGTGCAGAGAAAATAGGCAAATACATGAAAATGTTTACTATTGAACACATGAGCAGAGTACAATACGCATTCATCAAGGTAAGTTCTTAAATGTTGATAACCTGACTGAGCTTTTGAATACGGTTGAGCAGAACGTCACCGTGTTTAATCATAGCCTAAAATAAATGACAAGAATGTGAATAATAGTGAAGGGGGGACTGAAGTCCATGAAAATAAAAGGTCACTGACCTGATACTGGGAATTAACATTATCCGGACGAGTAGTCTCTACAATACCCGTGACCTTATCGATTTTGCAAGCAATGCGGCCATTAGCGATGAATCGAGAGAGTTCCGCATCAAGGAAATTCATGGTGACACCAAAAGTAGCAGCCATGCTTTCAAGGCTGAGACTGCTGTAGGAATCCAAGTGTTGAGTGTAGGCTCGGATACGCATCTCACGAACGTAGTAGCGAGCATGAGCAGCCAGATAGCGATCAGTGTGCATGAACTGCTCAACGCCAGCTGAAACGAAGCGATTAATAACAATTAATAGATTGCGCCCAGGCGAAAGATTTTGAATGTAACTAAAGTGCTTAATAATCCAGTAGAAATGGGCTGTTTCAGCTACAATTGACTAAATAAATAATCCAATTTCCAGCTACGAAGGTAGAAGATAAACAGCCAGTGAAACCAATGAACTAAGCCATTTACTAATGCCCATCTCCAAACCCATTTAAAGGGATTTAGGTGAATGTGAGATTGTGAAAATCCATACGAATCAATTGATGGCTTCTAGTGCTTTCAAAACAGGATTCCATTCTAATGTCATGCAAGAATAGCAGCATTTCGTGGACCTACATCTTCAAACTTTACTCTTCCTCAAATAAATGCGAAATTGACATTAATAAATTCCCATTTCCAACTTGCATTATGAACATGAACTTTTAGCAGACAACTTGTATCAAATGAATTCAATAATATTGCATATAGAGCGACATGATAAACAATTCTAGAAATAGATTCTGAAGAATCTCAAGAGTTCAAAAGACAGCTCAAAGCGTATCGCACCATTCCCGGTTTAAGCAAGTGAATTCTTAAATATTCCACCACAGGCTTCACAAATGCGATAAGATGGTCAACTCTCTTATTGGGAGAACGTCAGAAAAATTCGAGGGCTGGGATTATATGAGGGGAGAAGATTAATATTGAACACATTGAATAGCTGCATAGCAAAAGGCCCACACAATGTAAATATATGGAACTTGAGCTATTAAAGGTAAAACACAGGTCGAAGCATTTTTCAACCAGAAATGTTTTCCTCAGGAAAAAAACAATCAGTTATATATATAACGTACTAGAAACGAAATGCAAGCCAAGACACAGATAATTAAACTCAAATCAAATCAAAATAGCCTAAATATCTTGGGTTGATAAATGGAAGTTGCAGAGACATTGGCATGTGAGGGATGAGGGTAGAGGAAAGGGCATCACCAAGAGAAAAACTGACATTGAAATGGTAAAAGAACACATTAATCAATGTCACATATTTTGAACTGGAAATTGGGAAAATCTCCATTTTGGTAAAAGAAATGCTAAAAATGCCTGAAGTATTTTAATTCTTCTTCGACGGGAATACAGAGGAACACACACTTTCCGTTGATCCAGTAAGAATACCTATTAAGCACAAAAGATCTGAACAAATACGAAATCTGCCAACGAAGATTTGCATGCGTTACAATGTTCAAACGACTTAGTACACATCATTAGCACTGCACTTCTATCTACCAGTCCTAATGCCGGAGACTAGAGGCATATTTTTACTACATTTGGCCATTTAGAGTGCAGGCCGTGCCTACTTTATGGCTTCTTTCTCTTCGCACCCCTTTTTATGGGATAGTAAGATGCTTCGAAGTTTATGATAGAAAGGTCTTTATAGCTTACGACACACCTTCATATCAAATGAAGAGGAAGGAGGAGGAGGAGGAGGAGGAGGGAAGGGGGAGGGGAGGGGAGGATGGGCATAGTGCACAATTAAAAGCACTTATTTATATTCTTCCTTCATTTTATTTAAATGGAATAAATGGAGGGAAATCCAGCAACTGAAAGAACTTGCAGAATGACACTCAGATGGGAAAAGTTGGTGCAATAGCAAAGCAGGCTAGGGTTTATCGGTACATTGAAAAGTAATCAGATTTCAAATAACAGTAGAGTAATTTTAACGAGTATATCAGACACTTTAAGCACTTCAATGTATTGGCAAGATATTTCTTCAGCATACATTTACATTCTATCATAACTTTAATATAATGCAAACGGTCGTGTGTGTGCGTGTGTGTGTCCGAAACCTTCCTATTTAAATTACACGCTCACATCATTTTATGATTACCTACTTTCAAATAATAGAACACGTATGAAAAACTAAATCAAAAAGGAAAGGAGGTATTATTTAACCGACATTGAGTTTCCAAAAATCTAATTCCTTGATAGATTGATCAAGCAATAGGACTTGTTGACTATAATCTCAATATAATATAAGATGCAAAATTTTCAGAATGGGCAAAGTTATTAGTAGACCATGACGTTTGAAAACGATTATTCGAGATTAGATTATCTATCTACTCACGTCGATGCAAATTGCACCAAGAACACATCACAAAAACTCCACATTTTTATCATCTAGAAGCCGATAGGCTAACAAGAAGGAAACACACAAATTAGCCAATTCTGTGTACAGGAGAAAGCGATTCATACAAATTTATATAAACAATTCAAGGGATAAACTTTTTTTTCATTGACACCTGTAGAAAAAAACACCAAATAAAAGGAAAGGAAAGTACTAAATATTCATGTTGTACTTTCACCTTGACAAAGAGCATAGACTTTAAGTGGGAATCTCGAAAAACTTACGTAAGTCCCAGATTGATTATAGGCACAATTTGAAATTCAAATAAAGTTCCATGCTATTTGGATATTTCTACAGTTAGCTACAGCTGAAAACAGGTAGTTACTACTAAATTAAATAATAGGTGATACGACCTTGACTCCACAGCCTTTAATATGCTCGTCTATAAAGTCAAAGTCACAGATTATATAATTATTTAGTGAACAGAATAGACGACGGCATTGATTAAGTCAGATTGCAAACTTATAAGCTTCTCTCATTAGACTCCATGATGCTATACCTCTACTAGAGGTAGGGTTTGGAAAATAGACACATATATTGTTAAAAATAACGACTAGGAAAAAAGACAGACCATATCATTTACAATATAAAACCTTATACCTCTACCCCCTCCACATACCAATAAAATCTATACCTCTGACTACAGATTTCGATTCATATATTTAACTAGCTATAGTTAGTGAGTAGTGGTAGGGAAAATCGAACGCTTTCCCTATCGCGTGCAAAAATTGCTATCAAAGCGTAGAAGTGGTAAAAAGAGAGTACGGAGAGAGAGAGAGAGGGAGAGATAGAGGAAAGTTCCAAACTACGCGTAAGTTGAGTTAGTCCGTAGTGATTAATTACACATAAACGCGTGAAGCAGGCAGGCAGGCAGAGTGAAAGCAAGGCAGAGATGAGAAAAAAATGCGTGAGAAATGAGAAAACAGTATTAGTGGAGGTGAGATAGGGGACTGAAAAAGACAAGAAATAACGGAGAAGATAAGCACTCCTCTCCCTCGTTTTGGAAGTAATGACAGTTTGGAGAAGAGGGGCAAAGGAAGTTGGGAAATAGCTAAGCTAGAAAAGCCTAAATCAGGAGTATGAACAAGAGCACAATCATTTATAGACAAGAGGGTGATAGTGCAAACAAAACCGGAAGTCAGAGAATTAGTTTGCTCAAGAAATAGACACTAATGCCTCTAGCCCTATAACGACTAGACTCGAGCGGCTCCGAATAAGCGGGAAGGTTGTCAATTTAATCAGAACTGTCTTGAATGACAGTTTCGCATCAATATTAAAATTTCATGATTCACCAACATGGATTAGTGAGCAAATTCAGTGCTAACGGACAGATTGTTGAAATATTATGATCAGTTTCGTCATTCAATTTTAGCTAACCTAACCTCGTTACATTAAGACTATTTAAACTGCTTAATATCATGCACGATCGCTCTGAACACAAAAGTAAGTAATGTATATTTAACTCGGATTAATTGGCAAAGATTTGAAAAGTCGGTTTTCATTAAACAAAAAATATTCGCGTATTTTTTCGTTATGGTATTCAAATTGGCAGCCAGTCAAATTGCTCCTAAGATGCGTGAAGTAAATAAATGAATGAAGGGCACGCATGAGTTCACATTTTCATTTCCGCCCGATAATAAAAGAGAATTTCAAAACAGACATGATTTTCCTACCATTGCGCGGGATTTTCAACTGCACTCAGGTTAGGAAAAAGGTATATTTTACTAGGAATTGTGAAATAATGGGCAGTACCAGTTTTCGAAATCTATAGTGAAAATTACTATGCGCTTAACCCATTGAATGGCACGATACGAATAATTTAAATGGCCATAAATGCGAGACAAATGCAAATAACAATCGATAAGATTTTGCATTAACTGAATGAGAAGCCAATGGGGAAAGTGGAATATACCCATTCAACAGTCAATCATGTGAATTCTTGGAAAGTTTAAATTCTTCATGCTTGAAATATTTCAAGACAAATAAGTACCTACCGCTGCTTTCATTATGCTAAAATCTATGGACTATAAGTTTAAGATTAAAAATTGTTAGCATTTCGATCTAGATAAGAAAGTCCCTAATGAGTGAGTTTTTAGCTGAAAAAGAGAAAAAGTTATAGTTCCGGTTCTAATAAGCTTGGTCGTAAAAAAAAAGTTTTTTGTATCATTTGTAAGCCCATAGTCCGAATATGCGAGGGGG
>UZAE01013674.1:0-15700 GCA_900617975.1 Rodentolepis nana | reverse complement strand
AAACCACCATTTAAACCCCCCCCCCCCCCCTAGATGACTTTTATTGGCTGTATTGCTTGAGCACAGAATTATTGGATTTTTTACGGTCGTAGGATCTCATTGTCATAAATATTGTCAAAGGACTCGTTTCTCACATAAGTCATCTAAAGCAACTCTCACTAGAATTTTATTTACCTCTCTCTTTTTCTAGATGTCTTGACTTTAAGTACACTCAGAAGCACGAACCAGCGTCTATTATTCTCTGTTTCCACAACGAGGCCTGGAGCGTACTTTTGCGATCTGTGCACTCAATTCTGGATCGATCTAAAAGCGAGCTCGTGAAGGAAATCATTCTTGTCGACGATGCCTCCACAATGGGTAAGTCGGTGCGCATTTACCATCGGCATTCCGCTTTCATTGCATAGTCCTTTTTATTTGTGTGGTGCCGATGGCCTTACAATGGACTGCTAGGGTGAGTCATAGGAGTATGTGTGTGATATAAAACGCATGCTGTTTTAACTCTTTAGGTTAGAATTACGTTATCCCATCCAAGCGCCTTATCGATTTCAAATTTGCAGAAAATTGGAACTATCCCACCACGAGTATTGAAGTATTGAATCTCAAAGCTCATTGAGGAAAATCTGTCCTTGTCATAACTGGGGGAATATTTAATCATTAGACAGTAACTGAACGATCAGGAATGGAATATCACAAATATGCTAGAAGCCTTTGCTTGTATTCTTGTAGAGTTGGGCTGTGTACTCTCGCATACACAATGTCCAAATGTTCCGATGCTCATTGTACATAATTTGATCCTTGGGTGAGCTTATGATCGCCTTGAAAGCTAGACTGAAATCTTTTCAAAACTACTCTAACCACCTTTTGTCAATTCGTCGCATTCTATTAATGATCAATTTTATGCTGTTTTCATGGAATTACTTACCCACCTCTCACACATAATTCACCTCTTATTGTTAACTAACTGTTAAGAGCATGGGATTCTTTTACTGTCATTGTCTCGCAACCCCAATGAATACAGATTCTGAATAAAAAACAAATTTAATTTTTTTTTGCTTGAAGTACCGGAGACTGAAAGCGAGTTTTCATTAAGTTGATAAATTGATCATTCCTTCATACTATCCGCATTCATACCTTCGTTAAACTGTTATCTTGATTCCCTTATCAGTTTGTCCTAGTTTCCCACTCCCATTTCCTGCGGTTGACTTACCCGTTGCATGGTTTATCGACCCCCCACCACCCCACCACCTCACCACCCCCTGTATTTTGTGTAACACCCTCCTTTCTATCTTATGCTAGCGGAGTTCGTACGATTGGTAAGAGCGATAACCTTGTCACTTTTCTAACCTGGAGATTCCTTCTGCTGTACTTTTATCTATCACTTTTGCTAAACTATTTACTATTTGACGGGATAAAGTTGAGCTTCTCCAATAAGGTCAATACTTTATTAATCTCCTCTCACTTTTCCTCCCCCTTTCTCTAGATCACTTGAAGAAGCCTCTGGAAGTCTACATGAATTTTCTTCAGAAAGTGAAGATTGTACGAGCAGAGGAGCGTCAAGGTTTGATTCGAGCTCGAATGCTGGGTGCCAAAGCTGCAACTGGAAAAGTTCTAGTATTCCTTGACTCTCACATTGAATGCACTACCGGTAAGTAGCGGTCGGATTATTACCGCCGAAATTTTATTGCTTGGGTCAAATGCATGCAGCTGCCGTAGTGGTGCATTACTTCACTAGTACTTTTAAACACAAATTTAGCAGTTGGTATGCACAGTCTTTGTCTTCTATAATTTTTGACAAGCTTGACTATATAAACACCTTCAGACACATGTGGTGTGGGGGTGTGCGTGTGTGTGTGTGTGTGTGTCTACATCTAGGGACAATGTGACTTTCACCATAATGTGCTGGTGTTTATGTCTGCAATGCAGGGAATTGCTCCCTTGACTAACTGCACGCGTAGTCACACTAGCCAGGCTATCAGGACCCCCCCCCCCCCCCCCCACCGTTTCTGAATCTGACCTCTTTAGCATTAGAAATGACCTGTAGTTGCATGAAACTTTGCGGATTTTCATCTTATGCGGATAGTTGGGTTGCACTGAAGTGACCTATATTCAAAGATAGCATTTCCTATTTTTTTGTGTTTAACTTGTTTATGTCATTTTTAAACTGACTACTGGATGACTGGTTGTCGATTTTGACACTACACGTGATTCATTTTTGTGTGTTTGTTGTAAGCAATTTTTGAGCTGACGTTGATCAATTGGCCTCAAAAGGCTTCTGATCACAATTTTATGATATCCTGCAGCTTCAAATAAGTTAGCTTATCTTTAGATCGTTCATGGAGCTTCCAGTATGACAAGTGTAGAACTGTTTTGTCTCTCTTGTGGATGGAAGATATTCTGGAGCAATTCCTAGGGAAAATTCCATTCCATTACCACTCCCATAAATCTTACTTAGTCATTGTGTTCCACAATTCACATCATAGAGTCCGATCTCATAAGTCCAAACTTTACAGAGCGCATTGATTACTGCGTCGCCAGGTGTGCTTATTTCTGTAAGTGACCTGAATTCTTCACATCCAATTGGTGCACGCAAAACCCTGTTCATGATTACCTCTTCACTTGTGTCTAAATAGAATTTGTGCCCCCCCCCCCCCATTGAAACAGCTAAAATCACTATTCTTTTGCTAATCTTTCGAAAACTTTTGTTGAAAAGTACAGGTGCTTGTTCTACTTTCCATTCATTTGCTCATTGATTGCAGATTAAAAAGCTGTTCTTAAATAGGGCGGTTTTGCAAAATCGATTGATTTTTTTTGATACCACTTTTTTTATATAAAAGATCAAGTTCGAGGTGATATAGTTGACAATATGCGCAATTTTTTGTAACGATTTCTCTTGAGCTCGAATGACACTGCTGTCGATATGACGTTTTCCTGATGTGTTTAAAGACCCTAGCTTTACTTCGAGTTACTTCCATGTGCCTTTCTGATTTGAATGACACGAGTTGTGATTGCGTCTCATTGGTAAAGTATGGAATAATTTTAAATATTCCAAAATACTCCTGATTGGTCAGATTTTGCCGTGGGTTTCTAGTGATGGTAATCTACTCAACAAGCTACTTTATATCAGTCACAGTTCGTTTTCCCTTATTCTTCGCACGATGACTTACTGAATTACACAAATTTGTAAATTACAGAGTGGTTCTGACTCATAATTGGAAGAATTCGTGAATGATTTTAAATGAACATGAAGTAAAAAGTGACTATTAAGGCCCATAGGTGAAGAAATCAGTATGGAGGCCAGAATTCTATTAATACTGGTATGAAACGAGGACCTTATGAGGGTACTACATTCGGTTGCCTTAAAACGTCTCAAGATATTCACACAAACCCCTATCTTCACTACTGATCAATCCCCCCCCCCCCTCGGAATTTGGGTTGGGTTCACTTTGGGCTATCCCCCTTTAACTCGGCAATCTTTATTATCACCCTTATAAAAGCACATGAGAGCTGAAGCTGTTAGTGCAAATTCGCAAAATCCTCGTGCACCCGCCCCCGCCACTACGAGGTGAGGTCACCTGCAGTTTGTGTGTGAGAGTTCTGTTTAAGTAGGCTTTATGGAGTTATTTGCTTACCTGAAAGAGAGAGAGAGAGAAGTGAGCGCTGCCGACACATCCGATGACTCATCGAGAGACTAATTCTCTTAAAACCTACGAGGAAACTAATTGCCTTCTAACTATCTCTCTCAGTGCTCATTTTAGAGTCTCTCTCTCTAGAATTTCCATGAATGTGTTTATTTACATTCTAATTGTTAATGGATGATGATGATGATAGTTATTAGTATCTCCATGGCTACCTATCTGGTCTTTGAGTCTATCTTCCAAGTAGAGAGTATACAAGACCGAAGTTCATAACTGTGTTTGTCCAGTGTTTGTAAAGATCAGTCATATTACTAAATTGTTGTGTGAGCTTCATCCACTGCCTTTTAATTTTCCTATTCTCTACATCACATACTGAACCACCTTATATATATATAGTTCAATTCCAAATACCCTTAGTAAGGCAACTATCGCCTATAAATTGTCTGCTTAAGTTAATTTAAACCCGGAAGTATATATTAGATTAGGGCTGATGCAATTCGCTGGAGCGTGGAACGGAATTTCATTTTGTTTTTCTTGCCAAGTCTCTGGAGATCAAATAGGTTGGTCGAATTATTTGCAGGGCCAAGGTTTGAGAAGAGAACTTAGAAAGCCAACGATCGAGAACTTTCAATCAATTATTAATACTGAAATTGCCACGCTTGTTTTTTGTTCTGTTTTTTTTCACATTGATGAGTGCTTCTCACTGTAATAAACATCCCAATTCCATTAATGGAAGTCATGAAAATTAACATTAGGGAGAGGAAAGGTATATTCTGCAGCCAATCTTGAGAGTAACCCAAATTCCGCCACCCTCTTCCCCCCCCCCCCCCCTACCAGGCTGATCGAAATTAACCAATGTGTGGTTGTGTATCCACGGTAGTGGATGTGCATCGCTGAGCAGGATCAATCTAGTAGCCTCTAATTGGGGTGTGTGTTCGCCAGTGTGCTGCCTACACATAAGGGAATTAATGGATCGTTTCGGACGAAACTGCTAGTAATTGAATTTTAGCGATGGTGTGATCTTCGCATTACGACAAGTAAATTTTGCAACTTTTTAAAGAAAAATTCACTCCCTTTATTATGCCCCTCCATGCGCTTTCATCAGTTAAAATAGACACTAATAGGGGGGGAGGGAGGGGGGGGAGGGGGGTTAACTGCCTTTGGATGAATGCTTTTTTTTGATAGCGTCTGAAATTATTGATTATGAAAGCTTGTCATTTTGGAAAAATTAATTTAAAGTACCAAAAGGTTGTGTGCCCTAATAATCACCAGTGGCTTGATTTAGAATATGGCCTGATATGCCAAATGTCTATTTCCCTCACTAATAAGGTGCACTTTCGGGGTGGGGGGGGGGGGGGGGGGGGGGGGATGNCCCCCCCCCCCCCCCCCCCCCCACCCCGAAAGTGCACCTTCTTAGTGAGGGAATGTTCAGCCACCATACCTCCTTTCAATTTCGATTCGTTTCTTCATAAGCATCGTGGAAGCTGCTTTTTCGAATTAATCGTTAGTGGAGTTCCAACTTTACTGGCATTGGTTTGATCACTGAATCTATTTATTTATTTATATCAAATGGCAGGCGTTTTGATAGTTTTCATTAGCCATTTAGCTGACTTCGGGCCTCACAGAGGGAAGGTTCATCAAAGTAGCAGAAAGTCGAGGGGTGGGGAACTGAAGAGCGATTCACAGATGTAAAAGAGACAGACAGACACAAAGGTAGAGAAAAGGTTAGGTGAGTACTGTGGAAGGGGTTGAATATGACAACCAGGGGGGTTGTGGTAGTTAGAAGTCAGAAGCCAACTGCCCGTTAATAGACTTTTTTGCCGTATGAGTATACGTTACCCAGGGTGCACCACGTGGAGGTAAGTCTATCGCACACCCCTGATCACTGAATCTAAGATTTTTAATCCTGATAATTTGTAGTTGTAGCAACTGGTTAAGTTCAATCCGCAGGTCTTAAAACGGGAATTTGCAGGATCGATAAGGCTATATTAACGGAAGATCAATATAATCTAGGCTACCTCTGTAGCATGGCTGCCTAATTAGGCAAAAAATGAGGGTTTCATTTCACACCACGAGTGTGTAAAACCATTAATTGGCAGGGGAATGAGGTCTGTGACCTCTGTTCATTTGCACCGAAATTAGTCGAACGAATCATGCCCTATTACTTAACAGCTTCACAGTTTCGTCACTTTCATCTTACTTATGTTACATTTAGTGCCTTATACATCGCCTATTCATTATTCCTTAAGTCTTGCAGTTGCCTTATTTGTTTTGACTCATTTGATCGAGGTCTCAATTAAACGTCTGATAAGAAGAATGAGCAAATTGAGAGATGAGTAGGTTTCGCACCACAATCCTCTCATTTGAATGTCCTTATTTTCTTTCTCCTGAACTTATACTCATTTTTATACTTTTTTCGAAATAATTGTCAAGGTTTGTTTCCACAAGTTTTTTGATTAGTTAGCTAGTTATTCTGTTCAATGTAATTTCATCCGAGCTCAACCGTAGGTACTGCTGTAATGGTTTGGCAACCAGGCCCCTAAATCCTATGTATCTTATCAAAGGGATTGGAATATAGTCCAATAAATAAGGAAGTACTTGTAGACTGAAATGGAAAAATTCTAAAATTAACAGCCATAAATGGTAAATCAAGTGTGGGTCTTTATAAGAGCCTCATTTTATTTCAATTCGTGATTCATCAATTGGCCCGCCTTTTTGAAATTTTCGTGCCTTGAAGTGCCCAAGTTTCAATTTCAGGGTCTAATCCCTGGATATTTGTGTAATTGGGTTCCTCTTCGGGCTAAGCGGAAATCATTTGTTTAATTGAGTTAATTTGCCGTGCTATTGGATAGGAAATTTTGTTTATAATGGCAAACAGTCTTAAATATGTTAAAACTTTCTTGGTCTTGGCAAAGTCCTTGATAAAAAGCGTAATTACTCAGAGATGTTGAAGGTTGGAATGGGCATGTCACAATGCATAGTTTCCATAGCGTAACTCCAGAGGTCATGAGATCGATACCCCTGTGTGTGTGTGTGTATGCTTAACAAAATACTGAGATAAACGCCTCCCCCCCCCCTCCACCCTCTACTTAATAGAAAGTTCTAAAAATGCATCTTCTCTCTCTCTCTCTCTCTCTCTCGTTGAGCAACATCTACTTCATTGCTAGACCTTCCAGTTCACCAAAAATGAGTATAATAAATCAGCTTCAAGTAGAGTTGAAAGCGAATATAAACAGACGCGATTATGGCGTTGATTTATGTAGTGTGGTGGAACGTGGAGGTGGCGTTGTGCATGAATAATAGTGATCGTCGTGTGTGTCATTGTGCTTTATTCATTGGTTATTGCTATTTTTTCTGAATCATTAAATTGCTATGGCAAGTAGTTGGTTCAAGAGAGTAACTTGATGCATTTACAAGGAAAATTGCTTTCCATTTGCTTTCTTTTTTGCAAGAAAGGATGCGGTGCTTTCCACAGCTTATATTCTTTTCCACTGTCGGATGAATACAAGTATTCTAGAATGTGGATTTCACATTAGGTGAATATACTCAAACAATAAGTACAGTCGAAGTATTACCCACTGTAAAGGTGGAAATATAAAACCCTTAATAATAAAAAAAATATAGTAAAGGAATCTAGTACAGGTGAAGAAGGGGGGGGAGTGGAGGGGGGGGGAGTTGATTGGTGCTGAACAGCAGCAGGCGATTGAATTCCCACTCAACTGCAAGATGGTTAATTATTTTATGTTCTCTCATAGCAACTATTTTTTTTTCATGCCTTAACTTCTCAATAACTGTCTTCCTATAATCTACGCTAATTTTTGTGAGAATATTTTCCAGTGTGTGAATATTTACTCTGAGTAAACATTTCCACTAATATTATGCCAAGTTGTCATGTGACACGTACAATAAATGATGAATTTTTTGATTGCCTCTTGACTACACCTTTATTTCGATCTACTTTACTAACTATCTCTGGGCCATATTAATATACTTTATTTATATCAAATGGCAGGCGTCTTGATTTCAGGCTTCACAGAGGGAGAGGAACATCAAATCGAAAAAATTCGAGAGGGGAGGGGGGAACAGAAGAGTGTTTTAAAGATGTAAAAGAGACAGACATAAACGTAGAGTGAAAAGGTGAGGTGAGTACTGCGGAAGTAGTCGAATATGACATACAATGGGGTGTTGGCAGTTTGAAGTGAGAAGTCGACTGCCGGTTAATAGACTTTTTTGCCGTATGATTATACGTTGCCCAGGGTGCACCACGTGGAGGTAAGTCTATCGCACACCCCTTCGATGGTTTTATAAAATTGTTCTGAAGTATTATGTTTTATTTTTGTAAAATGTGGTGTCTCCTAACTAATAATTCATTTTCATATCCGTTCCTGTCTTTTTCGTAATCTTTATGGGCATTTCTTAGTTGACACTATTCTTTTATAAACCTATCGGCTTTATGTATCGCAAATTGATTGATTTCATATTTTCAAACTTTTGAGCAACTCCTAAATTTATACTTTTAAGAATGTTCTAATAGCATAAATGTATTTTTCATTATCAAATTAAAAAATCAATGTCATTCACTTACTCTTTTCGCATGATTCACATAATTTTCTATGTCCACATTTTCTTCACAAAGTAAACTTGTAAATGCAATATTTTTTTCTAATTTTTCATTATTAGAACGTACTCGCACAAAATTTATACTTTAGTAAGTTAAAACGACGGATAATTTAGCCTTTTTTTGATTATTATTCAAGAAGCTTTTTGAGTTTTAGTAGACTTGTATATTTCCAAGCTTATGAATTAGCGTCTTGAGAGATTAATAATTATCTCTTTCTATCAAAGGCATCAATTTCTGCGTCATTGTGTCGGATCTAAATTACAATTGTTTGATGGTATTCCCAAATGCGGCGCTTTGTTATAAATTTCCTGGTGATTCAAATCGTTTTGACTAAAGGGTTTAATTTCAGATCAAACCCATCATTGAAATCCCGTAATTCCTATCAATTAGTGTGACAATTAACTCCTTTTAATCTAAGATTCAACTGATGTGGGTTTGAAGAAAATAATTAGCCATCACTAATTACTGATTTGCCGTTAATTTGGCCGCTGGGTTCCCCATTGGCTGACTTGTCTGCCAATCAAATTCTACTACCACTAAGCTTACTTTTTCCACGCATTATGGCCTGTCCAATGTACTGTGTGTGGAGTGTTCTTTTACAATATTTTACTTAATCATGGGTCAGCTTCTTACGAGAATGGTTTTCTATATTACAACAGACCTATATTAAAGGATTGTAGCTATCTGGTCTCTTTCCAAACCATGAAGCATAGATTCCAAATCACAACTGATTTAGACGATTTTGAGAGTCTACTCCAGGAGACTAGCAGTGTTGTGTCGAATGGAGGTGATACTAGTCCTGTAAATGCTCTCTTGAAAGAAAAGATCTCTGATATCCCCATCCCGAAATCTACCGCATCACACAAATCGCTCATTTTGAATCCTTTTGGGTAGGTCGTGGCCGGATTTATTTATTTTGACTATTATTTAAAGCCACCCCACCCCCACCACCCCCTCCCCCTCCCTATTTACATCAAACTAAAAAGGTTTCTTGAAATTTGAAGTGTCGATTTTTTTATTGTTATCATAATATTTGCAATACTCACTTTCGCTTATTTCGCCTATTAACTTTCATTCTAAATCCCATCGCTTTTGTGTGCATTATTTATGCTATAGCATGTATGAAAAGTGTTATCAGTGTTCCAATGGATGAATTATCGTTTTTATTTCGGAATTCATCTGTAATTGCCTTTTTATCCTCATTTTCTACGACATCTAGCTTTCAAAAGATTTTGTTGCGTTCTCCAATAGGAATTTGCATGTTAAAGTACTTCTTTCTGACAACTGAGTTTCCAACTCGATGGTTAATTTCAATGTTTCTGGGTTTTCATTTAGTAGAATCTCATTAATCATTTATATCTTTGAGGTAGTTACGCTCTAAACTTTTCGTCCACATCCGCTCTCATCCACTTTTTTTCTAACAAAAATGATAAACCTTTCCTTCACGCGTTTTTGTCTCTTGTCATTTATTTGCATCAAATGACAGGCTTTATGATAGTTATCATTTGCCCTTCAGTTCACTTCAACTTCATAAAGGGGAGAAACATCAAAGTTACAACAAGTCGGGAGGGGAAATGGAAGAGTAATTCACTGTTGTAAAAGGGACACAAAAAGTCAGAGAAAAGGTAAGGTGAGTACTGTAGAAGTGGTCAAATATGGCATACACCGGGGTCATGGTAGTTTGAAGTGAGAAGTCAACTGCCGGTTTATATACGTTGCCCAGGAGGTAAGTATATCACGCACTCCTTGTCTCTTGTCATAGCAGCCGCCACAATTCATTGTGTCTTTTCTCTTTTATCTAGATTTATGGTTAAAGGGTGCTTTGTAAAAATGGAAAATTAGTATTGGAAGTGTTCACCAGGTTTGTGCTATCCATACATTTTCTTTATCAAACCCCGTTTCTCCACTTATTGAACTTTTTGCTATTTCAAAAGACTTTAGTATTATTACGCTCTTATTTTTTGCAAGAATCTATAATTAGCGCAATATTCGACTGGCCAATTTGCCAAGAATTGCTGTTTTTTTCCCAATACTTTTAATTAATTACTCAAATCACTTGTTCTTTTGTTCATTCTTGAGTATCAACTTCAAACTGTTCTTGTTCTTGTAAAGACCTGTGTCTAATGAAGATTTTATTCATATTTAGTAGTGAGACGTGTTTTTTCTTTAGCTACTACTTGATAATAATAATAAATAAATAATTCACTTTGATGCTTCCCTATTTATCATCGTTTCTTACAGCTAAAGCAGTCTCATAATCGCATTATGCCGACAGGAGCGCCACATCCATCGAATGTGTGAGGAATAAGTGGAAAAGGTGAGGTGAGTACTGTGTAAGTAGTCGAATATGACATACAGCGGGGTGAGGGTAATTTGAAGTGAGAAGTCAACTGCCAGTTAATAGTCTAGTATGAGTATACGTTGCCCAGGGTGCATCACGTGGAGGTAGGTCTATCGCACACCCCATGTGTGAGGAATAAGTCTAGGCACTCATGTCGGTTGATCGGTATGCAGTTGGCCACAGCGCTGCCACCCTAAGCTATTGATGTCAGTCATGTTTCGAAGTTGTGATTGGCTTACACGAAAATTTGAAATAACGATAAAATTTATTTTAAGCGTTTTCTGTCCAGGAGGCTTTCTCCATTTTCTTTCCCTCCACTCTACCCTGCGCTTGACAGAATACTTCTCAACAAGCTATAATTGATGTTTCTTATTCACCGTGTATTTGCTACTTCTTTCTTGATGTCGCCGCTGTGCCATCGATTAAAATGGAAACGGTTTTGAGTGAATAGGAAAGGTTATTTTCCCCTAATTCTAAGCACCCTAGAAAAAAAAGTATATTTGACAGAATTGGGGTGTTTTGCCATCAAAAAGTTCATTTACTTTATTACTAAGGTCATTGCACGTTTCGGCTTCTGAACTTTAGCCTCATCTCTTCGATGACCTTTAAGGATCGCTTCGTCGGTCGCCTTTTTTTCTCCTTCCACTCAGTTTCATTAAGAAAGGAAATATTATGAAGAATATTAATTGCGCACGTCGATCAAGCTGATTTTCAAAATCTATTTTTAATTCCATTCCTCGTGCAAGTTCGCTCATAAATTCTATTTTACAATTAATTTCGCTCTCTCCCCCACTCTCCCTCCTATTTAATTATCTTCTTGTGGAGTTCAGCATCAATTCTTGCCTAAAAGGACATTCATTCTCGAGTTGGTTCAGGTACTCCCATTCGCGTTTCCTATTTTACTACTCCACCTTATGAGACCTGGTTTATAGCCGTCCTCAGTGGTGTCAGGTTTCCCATGATTTGAATTAGGTGAACGTAAAGGTTCTCTCTTCTCAAAACTACGTTTTCGGACTCTTGAGCAATTTTTGATTAATTGAATATTACTTCTTTGGAAGTTCACACATAGGATTGCATGTGGATTCGATTTATTGTCGTATGAAAATGCTTCTATTGCTGGTGTTTTTGTTCTTTCCTTTAACGATTCTCCATATATATTTGTATTTTGAAAATAATTTTTCCCAATGGATTCTTTTGCTGCCAGTGTCTTGGTTGAAGTGTGACGGAGAAGAGTTGGTGAAAAATAAAAGGAGAATGAGGAAGAAAACGTATCAGCTCTCCTCACACTAGTATCCCCGTATTCTTTCCTCGGAAGTTTGCAATTATCTACTTGAATTCAATTAAGGAAAAATTATATATATAGCCGATGAATAATAATTCGTCGATTTGAGTCTCATTATTCAGTTGCATTTGCAATAATTGGCTATTGGCTTAGGGAGTTAATTGTGTCACCGCATTATAAGCCAACCCCACCTGCCCCNGGGGGGAGTGGAGGGGGGGGGAGTTGATTGGTGCTGAACAGCAGCAGGCGATTGAATTCCCACTCAACTGCAAGATGGTTAATTATTTTATGTTCTCTCATAGCAACTATTTTTTTTTCATGCCTTAACTTCTCAATAACTGTCTTCCTATAATCTACGCTAATTTTTGTGAGAATATTTTCCAGTGTGTGAATATTTACTCTGAGTAAACATTTCCACTAATATTATGCCAAGTTGTCATGTGACACGTACAATAAATGATGAATTTTTTGATTGCCTCTTGACTACACCTTTATTTCGATCTACTTTACTAACTATCTCTGGGCCATATTAATATACTTTATTTATATCAAATGGCAGGCGTCTTGATTTCAGGCTTCACAGAGGGAGAGGAACATCAAATCGAAAAAATTCGAGAGGGGAGGGGGGAACAGAAGAGTGTTTTAAAGATGTAAAAGAGACAGACATAAACGTAGAGTGAAAAGGTGAGGTGAGTACTGCGGAAGTAGTCGAATATGACATACAATGGGGTGTTGGTAGTTTGAAGTGAGAAGTCAACTGCCGGTTAATAGACTTTTTTTGCCGTATGAGTATACGTTGCCCAGGGTGTACCACGTGGAGGCTTGTCTATCGCACACCCCGGCCATATTAATATAAAGCGTCTGCTTGATCACATAGTTCATAAAAGTTCTCCTATACCAGTCCTATGAATAGAAAGTCGGTGATATACTGCATTTATGTCATTTCACCTTTCTCTATTGGCACTGGGAGGCTATGCCATGGCTTAGTTTGAAGTCTCTCATTTCCAATAGTGAACTGAATTTAATCTGCCCTTCATTTGCTTTTATTTATCAATTTTAAATATATCTCATAGCTTCTGAGGGAATTTCTTCAAACTCAAATTTAAGCCTTGTTTTGAACCCTCTATGAGGTTATATGCAATCTGGTGGTTAATAAAGTTCGGATTCTTTTATTTGAGAGACAGTTGCGGTGGATGATTTTTTGTTGGATTTGCACTTATTTTTTCAACTCGACTTGCTTGAATTTTTAGGCTGGCTTGAGCCACTGCTTGATAGGATCGCCGAAAACAAGACCAATGTGGTGGTGCCAGTGATTGACGTGATCAGTTCTGACACTCTCCAATACAACCATGCATCTTCTCGAAGTGTCCAGGTTGGTGGTTTCGATTGGAGTCTCATCTTCCGATGGCATCCAATCCCTTCACGTGATGCCGTTCGCCCCGGTGCTCCGAACTCCCCTGTTCGGTAAGTCACCCTAACTTCCTTCTAAATGGCCGATCCTATTCTAGGTCTGGGCTTGATTGAACAGTTCTTTCCTACGTTCGTATACTTTGGAACTTCTATAATAATGGAAGAAGCGGGTGTGGGAAAGTGTCTATATTTTCGGAATTTCACGTCTAATTCAAATGCTCTAATCATTTGAGGTCTGTATCAAGAAGTATACAACACTTGGGTCCCATGACATGAAGTTGAAATCATTATGTGGATGTCTAATGACTAACATAACCATTTAATCCATGTTTAACTTTGTCAGGAGAGAAATATCAAAGTTTGGCGTTTAATGTTAAATCTTTCTTAAAATGATCCTTTTGGTGGGTTTCGAGCTTATTATTGAAGGTTCTGTTTGAACGGAGAACAAATAGGGAATCGCGAAATTAGGAGGTCTCAACTTTACAACATTTTTCATGTACAGCGGAAACTGTCAAGGCCTCTGAGAAGCACTATAATGAAATATGAAAAAAAATAGTCAAAGGAATATTAAGTCAATCTTTATAACACTTATACTAGCCCAGTAGTTGACTTCCGGCCTCCCAGTATCTCTGGGTCTCTGTCGTTTCAGGTGAGTCTTCCCCTTTTCCTCCTGCAGGTCACAGAGGGGGCATGATGGCTGAGCGTTTACTCCTATTCTGTCAAGGTGCTTCGCCTGTCAATCGTGTCCGATACGCAGTCTAAACTCTGCGACAGCTTCGATTATCTCTATAACATATGTAGTAGATTTGCACTCAGGTCACTGCATGCATGTATTATCTTCCTGTGTTACAATTTTGAATGTTTTGTTTTTCAATCATTTTCTCTTTGAATGCTTGTTTGGAAGAAGAGATTCGAAATTGAATGAAAATTTAGAATACGATCCTCAGAAGCTACCTCCATCCCTTCTTACTCCTAACTACTATTTCGTACATCCTCCACGTATGCCTGACAAGTGGGAGCAAATCGACTCTTGCAAATTGTTGCTTATTGGGCCATAATTATTCCCAACCGGAAGTACTCCAATTTCAGTCATTTAGATAATCATTTTCTTCTTTAACGCTCTCCCTCTAACATTTTAAAGTTAGTTGGCAATAATATCCTCATTTCACTCTGCTTACTCTACAGATTGGGTAAATAATCAATTTTTATAAAAAAAGAAGACTCACTTTTCTTTTTAGCGCCAACGTAACAAAGAGAGGTGTCAATTAGTTGAGATATATGAAATTTTTTTGGAATTTTAGAACTCCCACCATGGCAGGAGGTCTATTTGCAATTTCCACGGAATTTTTCGAGCGACTGGGATGGTATGATCCGGGCTATGAAGTATGGGGTGCTGAGAATCTCGAGCTTTCCTTCAAGGTAAGTTGAAAATTTTCATTGCCTTTTTTTTGGAGGGGGTGGGGGGAATGCCATCTGATGATACCACCTGTCAAACCTGCCTGACGCAGTTGCAGATTGTGTAACTGTCCTAAAGTAAGCGCCAAGGTTAATTATGGAATCGTTCTACTACTACTTAATTAATAAATAATTATATCCATAATCAATAACACCCTTAACTCCACTGAATGCTATAAAAACTGACCGTAGAACTACATCCGCCTTGTACAGATTCTTGTCCATGACGTCCTGAGTATGCTGACTGACAAATTTAATTTGGGTGTTCGGTCTTACTATTTCATTTCTATTCCCCCCTCTTCTCCCTCCCCTCCCCACAAAGGTCCATTATATGGTCTCAACCGTAGCAGAGACCACTGGAAAATCAACCGATTTGATCCTCTTATTAGGTCAAACAGCATTGAAGCTTCTTTCGAGCCACCAGCTACCAATTAGACCTAGAAAAAAACGTGAAGTGAATGTTCTGAAATGGAATAATGTTAATTGGCTACCAACTTTTCTCCCTTTGTAGACTTGGATGTGCGGTGGTCAACTGGAAACAATTCCTTGCAGTCATGTGGGCCATATATTCCGTAGTCGGTCACCGTACTCCTGGAAAGTGAAAACTGCCAATCCACTGAAGCACAATCTTCTTCGACTCGCCGAGGTTGTGTTAGGTGATGACTACAAGCACTTCTACTTCTCACGAGTAAACTACAATGAGGTGGGTGTATTTCGTGTTATGAATTCGAGTTGCAATTAAGACCTTGTCCACTAACAGGGCTGTCTGCTCTCAAACCCAATTGGACTGTATATAGTGCAGCTCTGTCATTCACATCCAATCTAACTTTCTCATTTTCGTCCTCTTGTTTTTTTCCCCTTTGAATACAGGAGAGTGATCAAGTAAGTTGTGCCCTTGCTTGATTTGATGGTGGTGGTGGTGGTGGTGGTGGCGGTGGTGGTGGCGGTGGTGGTGG
>UZAE01013673.1:0-12913 GCA_900617975.1 Rodentolepis nana | reverse complement strand
CTGGAAATTGGTAGTACTTCAGTTTGTCATCCGAGATGTTTGCTTCCATAATTGTGAAAATGTCTACATCATAAGTTTGTAGGATTTTCTGTACTTGGAACTTTTTGTCCTGTGACATCCCTCCAGCATTCCACTGGAGGATCTGAAGACGTTGTGATTCGCCCTGACGAGGGCGATTTCTCTTATAGCCTTTTTTCACACATAGAAGACTTGGTGTGGTATGATTTAATGGGCTGATTGAAACAATCGACAACTTTTTTTCCCACGCACTCGCTTTTCAAATTATGCTAATGTTTACATTAAAGGTGGGTTCGTGCCCGTGACGTTTCCTGTCTATGTCAAATTGCCTCCCACCCCCACCCAATCCCCTAATTAGATGAGTGGAGGAATTGGAGGAAGTATGATGTAAGCATGTCTGCCAGCCAAAAATGCAATTAACAATCATTTAAAATAATTCTTTCGGTAGAATATGCTTTAGAAAAAAAAATGATTTGAATGTAAGGAAAGGAGTTCAACTCAACACCATCTCAATTTTTATAAGACTTGAACTTTTCTATCGCCGTAGGATCAAAAGTATCGAATTGTATCAAATATATATTGGGCAACAGATTCGCCCAATGCATAATTTATGCGACAGAACTACTGAACGTTTTTTAAATTGACCTTTTAATGAGGTGATTTTGCTCTCGAGTACTTTTTGAACTTATGTCGAGACCTTAAACTATTTCAAAGAGCATTTATGCGTTTCTTAAGCAATTAGTTCAATCAGCTCCATCGATCTTATCGTACACCGCAATTTTTAATAAAATAAGATTTGCTGTTGAAGATACTCCATAACATTCAATATACAAGAAGTTTTGCGTTATCTTCAGTAAAAGACTGGTTGTGGGGGAGGGAGGGGGTGATTTTGAATACGAAAGTTTAACACCACAGATGCTAATATGGATGATATTTCAATACAGATGAGTTAGTGATTTACAGTGGCTACAAATCGGATCTTCTATGATCAAATTGTGGGGTGCGCGATAGACCTACCTCCACGTGGTGCACCCTGGGCAACGTATACTCATACGGCAAAAAAGTCTATTATTCGGCAGGTGACTTCTGACTTCAAACTACCATCACCCCACCGTATGTCATATTACCTCACTCCCCAGCACTCATCTTACCTTTTCTCTATCTTTGTCTGTCTGTTTGTCTCTCTTACATCTGTGAATCACTCTTCTGTCCATCCTCTCGGATGTTTCCCACTTTGATGTTCCTCCTCCTCTCTGTGAAACCCGAAGTCAGCTAAAGGGCTTATGATAACTGTCAAAATGCCTGCCATTTGAAATAAAATAAATGATCTAATTGTCACTAACATATGATAATCAAAACATTTATTTATATCAACTTATGAAAATGTCAGATGCTCCTCCCCCTATTTCTTGATAGCCCAAATATTGTAGATACGTGATTTTCAAATTTGAAAATAAGCATGGAGTATATTTTGCATTTATCAACATTGAATGAAAACCAACTTCTGTATTTAGTGTTTGCCAATATCTTGGGCATAAATAATCATTTGGTGATAATTACGCTGCCAAATGTGTGTATGAGGCCTCTTTCACCTCCTATGATGGACTCATTCCATTGAAATGTACCGTGATAGCTAACAAGACGAACTAACAATGGACCACTGGAAATGTGTGAGAAGCTCTCTTCTTGACGACCTATAACAATACAAACTTGAAATTGATAACGGATTAGCCATTTTTGTAATATTTCTTTAACTGACTAAACAAGCATTGATTTTTCGAGAGTTTCAATTGAAGTGTTGGAAAGCACTTTCCAATTTCTCCCAGGAGATACTTTAGTGCGTACAATTCATGAATGCAAGTCCATTCTATTACAACTGGATTAATGGGGTGTGCGATAGACTTACCTCCACGTGATGCACCCTGGGCAACGCATACACATACGGCAAAAAGTCTATTGACTGGCAGTTGACTTCTCACTTCCAACTACCATCACCTCACTCTATGCCATATTCGACTATTTTCACAGTACTCACCTCATCTTTGTTCTACCTTTGTTTTTGTCTCTTACATCTTTGAAATACTCTTCTGTCCCCCCCCCCTCTCGATTTTTTTTTCAATTTGATGTTCCTTTCTCTCTGTGAAGCCTAAAGTCAACTAAAGGGCTAATGATAGCCATCAAGACGCCTGCCATTTGATAGAAATAAATAAATAAATAACAATTGGATTAATCGTTCAATGATAAAACTTTCCTATTTCAAATATGCAAAAGCAATACTAAAGATTTATACTTTTCGCATTTAAGAAGTGACCGATTATAAGAATGCGTTTGTGATATCTTTGCACAACTGTTTGGCCATTTCATTCGCTTGTCTAAAAGTTTACGCAAGTATTAAAGAAGGACCTAAATATATTGAAATTAGCTTAAAGGTATGAATTGAATTGAAATTAGAATGAACTGAATAGGAAGGTAGCTGAAGATTACTAAAGGAATTTGACTCTGAGGGAAAATTTATCTCGTTAGTTTAAATGATATCCAAACTATTTACACTTTTGTCATTTTCATGAAGTTGGCAGATGATTTGACAGTTTCAAAAGGACCTTTTCAACGTTTTAATAGGAATTTGAAATTTGTCATTTTCCCTATTGGGACATATTTTTGGAATCACGAATTCAATTTCGGGTTCGGTTAGACAAATGCCAAACTATTTCTCTTTAAAATCAAAATTGAATGGAATCGGGTTTTGAAATAAAATGCTGTGAGTACAGCAAAGTGTCATTACTCAATGCAAGATAGTGCTCAAGTCTGTAATTCTCAACAACCAATCGAGGAAGATGAACTTTATGACAAAATACGAAATCTAAGGAGGTATTTAAGGTGGTCCAGATAGCGTCATGGAGGGCATAACACAAGTTACACTTATTGATTGTTCTAAACAACTGGGATTGGCTAACAGAAGATTCAATAAATGAGAAAGTCTTGGACACAGAATAGTTAGTGAGAGCTAAAGCGAAACCCCAGAGAGATATTGAAAGTCGGATTGTGCATCAATAATTAAATTAGCCGTTCACGATTAAAATTCAAGTTTCAGGATCTGTTTACTGGATTTAATAATTATGATTTGCCTTGTCACTTAGAATTTTTTCTCAGCAGGTTACAATCTTTGTATGTAATTCGACTGATACTAAAAGACTAGGGCGTAGAAATCGTATCTCTCTGAAAATTATATGATTATATAAGTGAGTAGATTTGAATGGCAAATATATATTTGAAAAAAATGAAGATGCCTAACACTCAGCTTATCATTTATTTCGAAATATTGAAGCAGAGTTTAAGCAATATCGATATTAAAAACTTAAATCTACTTGCCATTGGATCTTAGTTGCTTGTATGGAGAAAGTCTAAGGAGAAAGTGAGTTTAATTAATTCAATTTAAGTTCTGTATTGATTATGAACGATAAAACCTTTTTTGGCCAAAAATTGTATTAAAAATCAATTTTTCATCCAGCTAGAAAAATAAACTTGTAAGAGTCACAGGAATTTCGAGGAGTTTGGTGCCGAAACCCCAACTTCAACTTGGCTGGTCACGTGGAGAGTTGCCAGACCGTCTATCGATCTAGTGGGACTCAATCCCAAGAAGTAGAATTACGACTACTAGCTTTAGTTCTTAAAGTTCACTAGCTAAATAGTGCTGTAACCGTGTAGTTGATTTAATCAATTGAAGATGGAGCTGGTAATTTGGCTTTACAAATTAAATATTTCAATAGACAACTGCCCAACTTATAGGACTAGTTTATTTGTTCAGTGTTTGAGTGCCTTGTCTGCAATGAAATAATGCTATATATTTTTGTAATCATCGGCGCCTTTTGAATAAACAAATATGCATTACGAATATGCACCCGTGACAAAATGAATACAAATCACACAAGCGAAAAGCCCCTGAGTGATTTATTTTGATAATAGACTCTGCTCATTTTTAATAATTCAGACTGTAGTTACCAATGCACTTTTTAGAAGTCGTCCATCAGAACAAAATCCATGATTATAGGTATTTACGATCAGGACTAATATATAAAAGCGCGTTTATTAAATTTATTGCAATCCCTTTTCGGATAGGTGCGACCAAACAAGCTCTAAAAACCTAGTTATTTTGAAAAAAACATAAAATTTATACCACTAGAGCTTTTCGTTTACCAATTTGTATCTAGGTTGATATATGAGTTTAGTATGGGGGCATCAAATTTCATAATTGCTTGAGTAAGCAAGCAAGATGCCCTTATTTGTATTCGCTTTAATAAAATAATCCAAACATCGTTCAGTATTTAGACATGATGGCACATTCATCTCGGCATTTCGTGAGACACACCGACATTAACAATGTCTTAACCAATCTGCTACATTCCAAGTTTATTATCATAGTTACCATTCATTAGCTTTATATTCGGCATCAGGATTCATTAATTCCATGCACTTAACCCCACATGGTCGTTCAGTCTTGCCAAACCGGCAGGTTGGTAGCATCGCTGGAACTACAGGCTTTAGTCTCAACCCCCCAAAAACTATTTCAAACGTCTCTCTTTCAATTTGTGTGTGATTGGTGTTTGCCATTCCTCCTGTGTTCATTCCGCTCAATTATCTACCAGATGACCAGTAATCCCGATCAATGTGTCCGTGCTTTCTCATATCTTCGATGCCATGTCTGCCAGAAATAGTTTTCTTCTGACTCGGTACTTACAATCGTAATCACGGCCTTTCACAATCGTAAATTTGGCCAAAAAAGCCGAAAAAAACAGTGCAAATTGCCTTCAGACCTGTCTGATGTGTCCTTTGCATTTTTCTAATTTTATTCTTTTTAATTCATAATTTTTTTCTCAATTTCGGTAAAGCATACTTCGAACTTTCATTCCTTTTTAGATATTTTGAGCGTATTAGAAGAAACTATTGTAAAATAATAAAACATTAGATGAAGATGAATAATTTTGTCAAACAAACACTCTTATCGATAAATTAAGAAATGCAGCTCCTATTCAGGGATTCTTGGAAGTAGTTCAACCATTCCACATTGAAATTCTTTTCTGCAAATATTGCCCCTTTTGGGCGATTGTTATTTTATGATGCATCTGAAACTATTGCCGATAACTGAGTGCATTTAATTTACAGATTGAAGAAATGGAATTTGTTAGAGAGAGAGAGTCACAAATGGAAGACCTCTTACTTCACTATTTAAAAGTCGACCTTTCCTTCCAATCGAGATCTGTTTCGACAGAGGGGAAGCGGAGAATGGCTAGGTTAAAAGCTTAACGGAGGGTCTAGTCTTTGACTGAACTAATGGATGTCATGCTAATATGTTTGCATAGTTTCGTTTGAAAGTTTATTCTATGAATTTTGATAGATTTGAGCCATAACCCTGAGCTCATAAGCAAATTGGAAAATGAATCCGAAGCCCAAATATGAAACTCCTATGGCATTCAAATAAATGTTTCCTGTGAAAGGCCTTTTCTAAATGTTAAATAAGCTAAACAATTTTATTTACTATAATTATAATTGTAATGGTAATAGTAAAAATAAAAAAAAACAAGCCCATCCGTGTAGGGTTGAAATTTGAGGGGAGAGCCAAGTGGGTGTGCGATAGACTTACCTCCACGTGGTGCACCCTGGCAACGTATGCTCATACGGTAAAAAAGTCTAATAACCGGCATTTGACTTCTGACTTCAAACTACCACGACCCCCCTGGTTGTCATATTCGACCCCTTCCACAGTACTTACCTTTTTCTCTACCTTTGTGTCTGTCTGCCTCTTTTACATCTGCGAATTGCTCTTCTGTTCCCCACCCCTCGACTTTCTGCTACTTTGATGAACCTTCCTTCTGTGAAGCCCGAAGTCAGCTAAATGGCTAATGATATCTATCAAAACGCCTGCCATTTGAAATGAATAAAAATGTTTTACTATATTTGGTTTAGTAAAATGAAATTCGAAATGATAAGAATATTTTTGAGCATTTCAATGATTTCTAATACATATTCAGCCTTAATCACATTTTGACGCATTCTGACAAGACAATGCTCTCTGAATACATCATATGATCAAATTAAGCCACAGTCCGAAAGTCATAATCGAAGGAATTGGTTTGTCTAAATGCACCTTGCATTGACCTAAGAGCTATAGTCTAATTACAGTAAGAAGTGCAGCCAAATTGGGCTAAAATGTTATTCGATCAGGAACTTATTAGAGGTCACGACCTTGAACACTTTTAGTATTTAATTTGAGCTACTGATTTTCAAGGCTTGTGTTATAAAATTTTGCATTTCAAAATCAAACAAGGGTAATGAGTCCGTACATACAGATATATTAGAGAGATAATAATAATATATGAGCACATTTTTAATTGCATAGGCTACCATTTTTATAAAAGATTAATTTTCAAGGAGAAAATTGACCATCAAATGAAACTAATTTGCCATTTCATATGAAAATTTGTCAAGAAGCATCGATTAAAATGGAATTTTGTTAAAAATATAAGAATAATAATTTTTTGCTTCAAACAAATATGCAGTCTTTATAAAGAGCAAGATAGGCTAAAATTGTCATTTTAACCAATAAATATTTAACTGCATCTTCTTAATTGGCGCAAATTTTAAAGCAGAAATCTTACCGGCTGGTTGAATGATCTCATTACACGATCTTCTTTCGAGGGTGCAGTTCTGTGAATGTGCTACAATCTGCTGAAAATGCGAACATACTTTCGGAGGCATTATGGATGGGATACCATTCGCATGGTTGCACCTATGTGGTGTAATGGCCAGTATGGCCTGAGGAAAGTAGACATCCGAAGAAATTGATGGGGACACATTGGGAAAAGTCTGGTGAAGTGGGGATCGTTCCTTGTTAATCACCATGACCTCACCTTCGGGAGCTCTCATGTCCCCCCTAGGCATTGTGAACCGATAGAGAATGCAAATCACAATTGGATTAAGAATGAGCGGAAGGAGAACAAAGTTCGGCAGGTTCTTCAGAAGTGTAGGCGTAAAGGAGGTGAGATTTATAATAGGCATGAGAGTGGAAAGAAGACAAACTCTCGCAGGAAGACGTTTACAGTAGCAGAAGAAGAAAATCACCACAACAAAGTCGCCGATTAATGGAATCACAACCAGTAATATGAGCTCTTGAATATGCAGGCTTTGTTGGTGGACTTTCAGGCAGACGGAAATATATCCGGTGAAGAATATGCTGCCCTGGACAGATGTATTTGTGGGTTTGAGAGTAATGAACAAGGCAAATCCTGCAGCTAAAGCCCATGGAAGTGAATGGGATAAGGCTAAACATGCAAATCTATGCTGCTTTGATCGGATGCTTGATGGATGTGATAAATATCCGATAAGGATCAAGCACAGAAAGCAGGTTATAAGATCAAACAGAACGCAATAAAGAGTATCTGTTGTTATCGAGGTCATTAAGAGACACAGAACAGAGCTAAATTGCATTTGAGTAAAGTGAAAGTATGAGACAACCAAGTGGATGATTGCAAGTAGAATGCCTAATATTCCAATGTGTATTCCCACGCCAAGACAAGTTCGTGGGTTATTAATATAACTCCTGATTGGTTCTGTTTTGGGTTTTTGATGATTTCTATCTAACGGCAGTTTTTTTGAGCGAGAACGACTATTGTGCAATGTGGAATCATCGGAACTGAGAGAGACTGAACTGGAATGACTACTAGAAGTGTTTGACGCTATTGGTGGTGACTGAATTGTATTCTTTTCAGCTACTGGAAGTTCGACACTTGCATGAACAAGTTCACTAAATGTCTCCATTTTTATAGAATTGTCTGGCTTCCTTCTTCTTTTTCTACGAAATAGCCGCCAGCAACTGACAACGATTAAGGCGAAGTTGACAAGTATTGCAACAGAACACGCTGCTAATCCTAGATATAAACTGAGCATTTCAGGTGAACCTTGACTGTCAGAAATTGTGAAATTACTTGCCGGCGAGGATGTATACAGCGGATTATTATTGTGGGTAGTGGCGATTGCAGTAGCGGGTGTGGTAAGGTCCAGCCAATCTACAGCTGAATCTGCAAGTTGTTGATTCTTTCCTGGGAGGATGGGTTGAAGCTCGTAGGATTCACTGGCACGACCTTCCGGTGGTCCCGAGGGTAGGCGATAACGGGTTCCATTGCCAATAGCAACCAAGTAACCATTATCGTCAATAATAAACTCCCCGGACGCAAGAAGTGCGCTTATGTTGAGAAATCGATGATTTCGAAATTGATTAAATTGCATATTTGCATTGGCCTTTTACATTTGAAACCCGTCTTCTAACGTGAAAATAAAAATAATTTAACATTTTATTATTATTTAAATTGGATTGTATATTAAAATCCACACAATCAAATCGCACTTTTGCATAATGTATTCAACTGATTTAATCTTATACACTTTCCAATAATTTAAAATTAATCAATAATTTGTAAGCTGGTATTTGGCCTTCATTTGTGCAACTACGGTATATTGGATGGCAAAAACGTTTTCAAAGTGCTCAACGTGTATGGAGAATTTTTAATCTATTATATGTCCGAATCTATATGTAAAACTTTTGCGCATTTATTGTGGACTAAATTTAATTTTAAACCACTTTTATTAAAATGCAGCGTTTGATGCTATTCCACCGGAATCAGAAGTGTATCATCACAGCAGAGTGTAAAATTTTGGTTATAAAATTGCTATTTACACGAGTAGATGTCCCTTATGAAACGTTTAAATACTAAAAACACAAACCAGATAATTGTCGATTAAAAAACAAGTAACACGCTGATTTCATTGTCTCAAAAATGACTTCAAGTAACTTGATGATAATTATTAATTGAAATTATATTATTCCAAACATTTAGCACCCACTGTTTGGATAAAGTTTGTAAGAGTTATAAGTCGGTGCATCGTAAAACAACACTTTATTCGGTTCAAATGAAATAAAGGTTGTAATAAGATTTAAACCATTGAGTAGAAACAATTAAATTATCATTATTTTATTTGTTAAAGATCTCTCTAGGGTAAAATTATTATAAAAATTTTATAACGGGCTATGAGATATAATATGACAGTCAAATATGATTTTAGAGAATTTATCGTATAAATTATAATTCCTTCCTTTTAACTCTTTGATGTGTGTTCAACACTTTTTGTTCAATCTTATGCAAGCGAATTCATTTTCTTTCAACTCTCAGGTCAAAAATGTATTTATTGACTGAAATGGTTTGCCAACAACGTTAGGGAGATTTCAGAAGTTTAGGCTATTTTTTCCATTTCAATACAACGTTTAGACTAATTGCATTGGGCATTAACTTAACCGATATTTGTTTAGCTGCGTGTATAACATCTGCAGGAATCTATGTTAAATAGCTTTTTAATCGCACGAATAAGTGTATTTTTGAAGTCCAAATTTATGATGCTACTATCATAACACATTCTTGTAACTAAATTCTGTGCAGTTTTGTCTCGAATTAAATGTATTATGATTATCGAATATATCTATGCTACTTTTTATTGAATAAGTATATTACAATGCAGAGCTAATGATCATATGGCAGGCGTTTTGATGGTTATCATTAGCCCTTTAGTTGGCTTCAGGCTTTACAGAGGGGAAAGAACATCAAAGTGAAAAAAGTCGAGAGGGGGGATGGAACAGAAGAGTGTTTCAAAGACGAAGGTAGAAAAGGTAGAAAAAGGTAAGGTGAGTACTATGGAAGTAGTCGAATATGACATACAGTTGAGTCATGGTAGTTTGAGGGCCATATTATAAATATCATAAAGCCTGCCATTTGAAATAATAATAATATTACAATGCTCTAGGAATAGAGAAGGTGCGCTCATTATTTTCTTACACCGAAGTATTACAGCAAAGAAATTTAAACAATAATGATGAGTTTTAAACAAGTAAATTAGTATAATATCGATTCGAGTTAAAATCAGAGTAAAAGGACGACTCAGATGATACCAAATTTCAAAGAAATCACCTGCCCTATCAGTGTACGGTCTTAATGTATAAAGAGAGTATTTAGAGGTCATGACTATAGAGTAATATGAATAAAATATATTCACCAATTTGCTTTCCAATTTAATCCGTGTTCAATATACGCATTTTCTAATTTCAAGCAATTCTACATAAATCAAATAAAAGTTTTTTTTTCTCAAATTCCATTCATTTCGCAAATAGAAATCACATCTTAAAAATACTTTCAATATATTTATTGGCTTCTAGTTTAGTTGAATTATCCGTTATTTTTGAAAAATATCTTCCCTTCTTCTAAGGAGGTAAATTTGATTAATTACCCCATGGTTGATCAGTTGTTTTCTGTTGTTTTCCTCGATTAGAATTAAATTAATTCGTTTACACATAAACTGGTGACAAAAGTTGTAGAAACCAATTCTTTCAACTAATCCAAGGAAGGAACAGAAATTAATCAACAAGTTCCTCTTTGATGGGCAATTGTAAACTTAGATAGGGGAATGTCAAAAAAAAAATAAAATTTAACCTCTAATACATATATTAAAATTTGTTATCGAACCACTATTGAAGAATTGAATTTATATATTAATAAATAATTTAATTTCAAGTTATTTTGCTTATTTGATCAATGAGATATCCTTATTAATAATTTGGTTAGCTTGATGAGAAGGTGAAAGTAAATGTAACAAATTATGAAAATATTAGAAATAAACAAGGAAGGAAATTTTTATAAAACACAAAAAACATTGTAATTATTCTTATTTATATGATTAGCACTGTTAATGAGGAAGATTGAAATTAGAAATCTTTTCTGTAGTATATTTGAAACAAGATTTTTTCCAATTTTTAAAAAAAAATGGTAAATGTGGCAAACTGGATGGCAGAGCGCGTTAAGCGTCCCATCCATCAGCGAATAAAATTTTCGTTTCGAAACTAGATCTTATAGGAAAATATTATTTTTTTCTCCATATTTTATTACGTAGAGGGTTGTTAAAATCTCTTTACTACATTCTCAGTTATAAATAAATCATAAAAAATGATCAAAGGCATGTTGCTAGAAAACTGGCAAGCAAATAGTTCGATTTCAGGTTCGAACATTAATTAGTCTTGATTTTAATTGAATTATCATCGGAGAAAGTTAACGTAATTTCCTAATAAAAATATCTTTATACAGAGTAAATTTAGGCAAATATGATCAACTTGTTGCTCTGCAGAGATAACTTCTAATACTAAGCTCTAAATATGCACATTTATTGAGAATATATTAATATCCAAGCGTGCAGATTATTAAGCAATTTATATGAAATAAAACCGACTATCTAATTTCAAAAAATGAAAAGTTTATTCTTTTTACTCCAATTATTAATAATACAAAAATGTTAAAAATATTGTTGACTCACACGTGGCTTTTTTTAATGCAAAGAACATTCAGTCTACTCAAGCATTTAATGAAAAAAGGAATTAAAAATTCAAGACCACATTAAAAAATTAAAAGTTTTCTGTAATCACAAGACACATCATATCAAAAATTTTGCTCTGATCAGGGTGAAAATTTTGGAAATTTGAATGAAGTTTAAATGAAATATTCCTGTTTAGACCCCTGATACCCACAATAAAAAAATCGGCATATTTTATGCCATCGTGGATAATTATGGTATCACTTTTGGGAACTTGAGGTTAACAATACTTGATACGAAGGTTCATAGGCATTTTACATAATTAGACGAAGTGAAAATGCCAAGCAGGTTGCAGTACATCAATGAAATCCACAAGTCACTTAATAAGCCATCGCCCATTTGTATACTACCGGTGTAGCGAATTAATTCGTCAGAGCAAAAGAAGTAATTTAAATATGAGGATTAAAAATTTCAATGCGCCGTTAAGGTGATCATGTAATGATTTCAACTCGGAGATTGGAATAGCAAAATCTACGGTCTGATTTATGCAATTTCTCAATAGCTGCTGGTTGCCTTGAAAATAGTGAAGTTTGAAATTTGAAATCCAAAATCTGAGTCCAAAATCACGACGTAAAAATACACTTCAGCACATTTAGAAATGATAAAACAATGTCGTGGTGCTGTGTGTGTGTGTGAAATAAATTGACTTAAGGAACCAAAGTGCCTTAAATGCAACATGCTCTCGTGAATTCAAAAAATGGCTTCAATAATTTCAATTAACTTGATCAAAAATCCAGTCAATCCGTGGAGGAGGTGGGAGGAAGGGGTGAGGAGAAACATCAAAAATCAATTGACTTTAGAAGTCAGACAGTGATTTTTCTAACGGTGGATAAATAAAATAGTTAAAATAAGTGTTAATCTTGGAGGTTTTTGTTTTAAATGACCGAAATGAGTGGCAATCGCATTGATTTACAAGGATACGTGGCCGCAATTTAGTTGATTTTATTTTGAAACTTTAAGACAAACTCTTATGAGTTCTTACTTAGCTGGAAAGTAGACACCAAATGTCAACATCCATGTTTGAATTATTTGAGCACTCTGATTACTTGAGGTCTACAAATGCTCAATTTTAATCACCTATGATTTCCGTGTGCAGAAATACTTGCACTGCTGCTTAAATAAACACCGAAGAAAGTCAACGTACAATGAGCAGTTGTGGTTTTTTTTGAAAATTCACTAGATGATTAAATTTCATGTTTGGAAAGAGGGGAATCTTCCTGCTCATATTGAATAAATTTCAAATTTCTTGTAGTTAGGCATTAGCATGATCCCATTTTTAATTGTGTATCAATGATCAAAAAATTAACAAGGAGTTGAATAAAATAAGCTAAGTAAAAAATCAAATAAATTGATTATTACATGTGAAATCTGTACATTTACTTCAGAGTGTCTGCCCCATTTTGACCAAACACGAATGTTCGAACACCCCCCCCCC
>UZAE01013671.1:8597-20194 GCA_900617975.1 Rodentolepis nana | reverse complement strand
AGGTTGCAATGGAAGAGGAAGAAGGGCGTTACATGCACACACATACAGGNTTTGCATGATAACCAGCAGTTGTGAATATCCGTGTGAGAGCAATTCACTTCACTTAAGCTGAATGTACATTTTTTAAAAAAATTCTATTAATTTAGTCATTTTAAATTCCTATGTAGTCTAAATGTTTAAAATTCTCAAAGACAACAGGCCGATGTAATTTAACGATTTTGAATATGAAACGATTATTTGAAATGCCACTTGTCAATTACGAATTGAGCTACTCTTATTTAAATTAAACAATTCACCATGTCTCACTATTGCATACAGCTGGGAGGTTGATAGAGGTGACTTTGATTGCAAGGTGTGCTTTGCCCTCTTCTCACTCTAAACTGATATCCACACCTGCACTCACTCAACATGTAGTGACTACAGAAGTAAATTTCCAAATGCATTGGTGTGGCTTTCTTGTGTGAAAGCATATTTAACCACTAATATACATCCCGCACAGCTCACCTCACCATTAGAAAATCAATTGTGCGTGTGCTAGTGGATTGCGATTCAGTGCAATGTATACTGTGGTTTGCTTCAACCCACAGAATGTTTGCCTGTTCAAGTGCATACTCGTGAAATATTCCTCATGCGGAAGCATATTGACATTTGCATCTACCATTGTTGTCATAATGACCAAGTTACTTCACTCTCAAAAGCACTCAATCACTTGTGGCACAAAGAATTACCGTTTGTAAAAGCGATATTGGGAACGCAGAGAATGCCAAAATTTCTATGCACAAATAGATGTATTCATGATGCAAGAGGCCATAATTGCACAGGCCTACATCATTTTCATGCGGCATCTCAAGGTTGCAATGGAAGAGGAAGAAGGGCGTTACATGCACACACATACAGGTCCAAATGTTGGGCATTCCACTTCACGCGAAATGGAGCATGTGAGTTCGTCAGCGTCGCGGCATCTCCACAAAGCCCCAATCAATAGTCGCTTAAGCCAACAGTAGTACATGTTCCTATGCTCTTCATTGCAGACCTTGTCACTCTAAACACAACTCGCATTTTGAGACACATTATGATATATTTCAACTATGAACTCAGCTGCACAGCTTTCAAATAGGCAGATCAATTTTAATTCTAGTGAAGCCATAAAGTGCTATAAAGAATATTAACCTCCTGAACACATGATCTGTGTCTGGGTAAACGGATTTTAATATGTGATCAACAATTTGAGAAATAATTTCAAATTAGGAGAAAGACGTGTTTGGTAGCCGAACATCAAACTTCATTTGAACCATGCAAGGTCTAACAATTTGCCTGATTTGAGAATTACTTGATATTTTTTCAAGTAGTGACCATCGTTAATCCATCAATTCTATTCTCCATACCACTCGCATCTTGTCAATTAATGTTGTCAATAAGGGCAATCGATATTAACTCAAGTTGAATAGATTTGTTTTGAAATGCATTTTAAATCAAAAAAGCATTGTTTAATTGTCGATTCAACGAAGTTAGTAAAATAACGGTGTTTGATTGTTGATCAACTGAAATGTATGACGATGTGATATACACTGGATTGGGTTATATTGGAGATGATTAATTGTCCACATGTTTTTAACGTTTAAAATAAACAATAATTTTAATTGTTTATAACAAACTAGATATCCACCACGAATAATGAAGTATTTTAAATATTGAATTGATTAGTCCAAAGTGATATGTCTTATGACAAGCTCAACGATTAAATATGTCTTCAATTTCTATGTTCAAATATTATACATCAAAGATGCATGTGAATGCAAATTTCTTGAAGGTAGCTTGAATAAACCAAAATATTCGTGCTAATTTTTTGCGTTTACGAATTATTTTGAAATTGGAAAATTTATTTTTAGTCATTCTTTTAAGCAAGCACGCTAACGTGGGAAAAATAGAGAAGAATTTTCACGAAAATATCATCGAAGTAAGAACCTGGAATTCACTTTTCATTGACTAATAATACATTGAAATACATCTCACTTGAGTATCAATATTACTTACTCGTTCAAGTAGTATTTGAAACGGAATTTAACGTTTAAAAAGACTTCTCACCTTACTAAATGAAATTAAAATTACCTTAAACTTGGGATGATTTTTGAAAAGGCCTTCACATAACCACTAAATCGAAAGGACATGAATTTTGTCACATGTACACAAATAGAGCATTGAGGATCAAGTTTACAATTTTATCAGTACTAATTTGGCGCCGATTGGCAACATGATCGTACGTTTGATTAGTTTCCGGCTTTGCAGCCTAACCTTGATTTGGCTGCTAAATATACCAAAAGAATATACAATCCATAGAGTTGGAGGTTATTTGGATTCTTTGGATTTACCAAGACTTAAAAAATTCTTTATGGGTTTGAAAATATATTTTCAATAATTTTATTAGGCAAACAAGCCAAAATGGGAATATTTAAAAATGAAGAATTAGGCAAATGTCATCGAAATAAGAAGCTTTAATCCACTTTTTCATTGACTAATAATGCTTTGAAATACACCTTACTTGAGCATCAATATTACTTACTCATTCTAGTAATATTTGAATCGGATTTTAATGTTTTAAGAGAAATCTCACCTTATCGATTGAAATTCTAACGACATAAAGCTAGAGATGATCTTTGAAAGAGCTCCCACATGACCACTAAATCGTAAGGACATGAATGTTGAGACACACACAAATAGAGCATTGAGGATCAAGTTTACAATTTCATCAGCACTCATTTGACGCGCGTTGACACCATGAAAGACTAAGAAATTATTTTCTGGTTTTGCAGCCTTATCTTCATTTGGCTGCTTAATACACCAGAAGAATGTGCAATTCATAGCGTTTGAGGTTTTTTTGGATTTTTGCCATTTTTTATATAATGCTAAGAGTACATGTGATTTTAAGAAGAATGTTGTCTTTTACGAATTATTTCTCATTGCTGACTGCTATGCTTTTAATATTTGATTTATTCTCAGTTCTATTTATTGAAAGCTTTTCTTGTTAAGATTGTGTCCCGGGATTAGCCACCCTACTTCAGCAGAACATAGAGGAAGCGTACGTATGACGAGGAATACTTTTATTCGGGTGATGTTGCGCTAGAGGTGTATATCCGTAATGTCCTGAGTTATGCATTCGGTTGAGTATTTAGAGTGCGAATGATTTTCGGAACCCTTAGTTCTTTATACAGTTTTCAGTGTAATAGCAACGTAATGAATTTGATTATTGATACTCATACTCACACAATCCCTTGTACACATTACAAATCTATAGTAGGATCAATTTTAATTATGCAATTTCATATTAAGGTAAAATCAGATGCAATTCTAGGCATGGTCTACTGTTTTTAGGCTTGCATGCGATTCACCATTTTCAATTTTGTGCGCATATTGATTCTTTCTGAGAAAAGAAATGTTTATTTGGTTTGACTTGAGTCAAAGAAGCTGCATAAGTACAACTTAAATTTTCATTTGATCTGCAAAATAAAGTTTAAAATTTCTCTCTATTAGGTTGGCTATTTAGACATCTCAGCGAAATTGCGAACAGAGGTTAGACCACGTTATTATTTCAATATAGTCAAAAAGAATTCATCTTTTTAAGTTGCACGAAATTTGTTTATTGAATGGAGTTTTGAAGCTTTTCTTCTATTACAATGACTAAATTGTTGAGATGTGATTAACATGATTTCTACATGTCATTGAATTGTGCTCAAATTATTCACTTGCGATCAATCTTTACCTATGCAGTAAAACCCCCTTGGTAGGCATCAATATTCCATATTTCGTCATCAATTTGTAATAACTTATAATTTTAAAATTTTAAGACAATTTTAATTGATAAAGGTGCTTAAATCTGGCTGATAATGCAATGAAATTCCTTATTTTCAAACATGTTTATTTTGAAAATACTTAGCAATACATTTTTTGGATTAATTTTTTTAATTTTAATAAACATGAAGCATTTGATTTTTTCTCATTTAAATGAGCATTTTTTGGGCAAAAGAAAAGACAAAAGAATTAACAGAAAAACAGACAAAATATCAAAGCCAAAGGGTTAGGGAGGTGGAAGGGGGAAGAAAGGAACGAGTACAAACAAAATGTCATTTCAACTTGATTCCGATTGAGGAATGCCTGTGATACATCCATTCAATGGAAGGTTTCTTATTTTGGCTGACGTAGGTAAATGCCAACGCTTTCTAGTTCGTCAACCCGCATCGTCTAAAATTGCCAGTGAAACTTTAAAATTTCAGTAGCACTCGAAACATGGTATTGACGTCATGCTGTAAAATTTTTGGGCCTTTAATAAAATCAAAATAAAAATACAGAATAAATAAAGTGGCCGTTCATGCAAGTTTACTATTATTCCACCTATTGATGCTGAGGCAAAAGTATTCAAGTTTCAGTTCAAATTCATAGACTTCTCTCATTTTGATCTATGTCACAAAAATATGGCAAGACATTTGATGAGAATTGATATCAAAAAAAGAAGAGGACTTTATTTTACGATTTTTTACCAACTTTCATAAAGTTAGTAAATTGCTACATGTTTAATACGCTTTCAAATAATTTAGATGACAAATTTTCTAAATTTATAAATGATGGACGAACAGTTCACCAACCTTTCCATCTATAACATGCGCAAACAAAAAAATATTGACACAAGTTATTTAACTCATTTAAGAACTAGTTTCGTTGACATCGTCGAAATTAGCTCTATGAAGACATTAAAAATGAAATAGTTTTTTCATCATCTTTAATCATGGGGAATATCTAGTGGAAATGAATGAAAATTTCTTGCCACTAATCTGAAGCGAAATTTGCAGGATTTGCGAGAGATGAAATGCCTATTTATTGTAAAGAATCCCAGCTCAAATAAATAACTTTGCTTTTGAAATTATTAGAATTTATAAGTCCGATTTAAAGTCGACACGACAGAATTTTGATAGCTCTTTAATAGAAGCTTGTGGGACACGTCAGCGCATGCCTGCACGCCAGGATTGGGAGTTGCGACCGTACAAACAGTGACCAATCATTAACCTCTGTTTGTTTAACCTGATCCGCCAACCTGATCGTGATTATGCTTTCTGCGTGTACACTTTATCCGCAACATACCCACTGAATATACGTGCTCCGTGCTACACGTCTGTTTCCTTTATANCTAGCTAGATGTCGGAGAATCTGCCATAGAGATTTCTGAGTCAGTCAGGCTTTACTAAGGTAGCAATCCGCTACAAGCTCCTAATCATTATTTAAAAGTCGTTCAGGTCATAACCGCCTTTCATCACTGTATGCCTACTTTATCATGCAAATAAAGAAAATTAACAATTGGACCATATTTTACCTATCCTCAAGTGTCAAGCTGGGTTAACGGTGAAGAGAAAAGAAAATACATAACTTAATTTTGGATTACCGGGGAAACAATAATTGATTACTTATTCTTATGTTGTCATGCATACTTATCGTAAGATAGTGAGAATCCAATGGAAATAGCAAAGCTGTAAGTGAGAGAATAAAATGTCCGTATTCTCGAGACTGTTTAAACTAGTTCCTTTCTGATGGGAAATGTCTAGATATTCACAGTTTATTTTAACAAAAAAACTACTTACTATTGATACAGGCGGTGTTACACAAGAGGTGACTGAGACGTTGCGCTCCAGTTTCATACCTTGTCTTTAGGGTTAAGGTGAGTCACAATTCCAGTTTAAGGTTATTCATAGCAGTAGGTATCAAGTAGATTCGTTATATGTCTACTTTGAATTTAATTGCTTAAGGCACTCTTAAAATGGCATAATTTCACACCACTCTTCTCGCCACAAATCATGTATGTTCATTAATACACTTCTTTGATCATAGTGATACCAATCACCAAAATATGATTTTTTGATGGGGGAAATAGATCTCTTTACTCAATCATAGGGGGAAGAAAGACATTCGACATGACCTATGTCAACGTTTGAAGTGAGTGACACAAACGCATCATCGTCCATTAATTTGCAATCTTTCAATGGTACACGTTGGCACAGATATGGGCAAAAATATGTGCCTAATTGCATGATAACCAGCAGTTGTGAATATCCATTTGAGAGCAATTTACTTCACTTAAGCTGAAAGTATATTTTAAAGAAATATCTATTAATTTAATTACCTCAAATTCACATCAAGTCAAATTGTTCAGAAATCTTCACAGACAGTAGGCTGATGTTAAATTAACAATTTTGATTATGATATAATTATTTTATTCATTTATTTTATTTATTTTTTTATTTCCTAAATTGGCCATGCCAATTTGATTCATTCACTTTCAGTGTATTGATTTGGATCTAATTCAATAAATAGTATTTGTTTAAAAATGTCACCTATTTCTGAGAATTGTAAAATCTTCTTAACTGGAGTCACATAAGATTTGGGCAATGCATTAGATCCCAAGAATGACATTCAATTTTTTCATGAAATCTGAAGGCATTTGGGAGTAAAATAAAAGACATCATAGTGTTAAATTGCCAATATGACATTGATGAGTATTTTCTGCTAACAACGAATGAAGTTGCCTTCTAATGATTTGTTATTTACAGGCCACAAAGGAGACTTGATAGTGATTACAAGGGTAGAGCAGAGTAGAGCAGAACAGAGATAAAACTTGCATTCAAAACTATTCAAGCAAGTAAACAAGTTCACAATCATTGGGAATATCGTTACTCATTCGAAAACTTCCCTCCATACCTTTCGCATCTTGTCAATTAATGTTGTCAATTAGAGTAATCGACATTAACTCAAGTTGAATAGATTTTTTTGAAATGTAGTTTAGATCAAGAAAACAATTTTCAATTGTCGATTCAACGAAGTTAGTGAAATAACGGTTCTTGGTTGTTAATCAACTGAAATGTATGACGATGTGATATACACTGGATTGGGCTATATTGGTGATGATCAATTGTCCACATGTGTTTAACGTTTAAAATGAACAATAATTTTAATAGATAATAACGACTAAATATGTCTTCAATTTATAAGTCTAAAGATTATTCATCGAAGATGCATGTAAATGCAAATTTCTTGAAGGTAACTTGAATAAACCAATATATTCGTGCCACCTTTTGCATTTACGAATTATTTTAAAATTGGAAAATTTACTTTTAGTCATTCCTTTAAGCAAACACGCTAATGTGGGAAAAATAGAGAAGAGATTTCACGAAAATATAATCGAAGTAAGAACCTGGAATTCACTTTTTCATTGACTAATAAAGCATTGAAATGCATCTTACTTGAGCATTAATATTGCATTCATTTTTCCATTTTACGAAAAATTTTCATTTAGCTTAATAAATCAATAAATGAGTAATTTATTCATTGTTTTTATTGCTCAAATCATTTTTTTTAAAGAATGATGAATTTTCGAAGTACGTCATAAGGATATGAGTTCAAATAGTCGGCGACTGCGTAAATAATGATCCACTACACCTTTATTCAAAAAGCCAATTTACGTTGAAATTCTATAAAACCGTTTTGCTTGTGTACACTTGTATCTAATAAAAGAATGGGTGGCCAATAATTTATTTCGATTATTTGTATAATGCTAAGGTAATGAATTATTATGTTTGTATGGGCTGATATACACGCTCTGACCTCCAGATGTGGGTGGGAGATTTAATTATACTAGAACATTATGGTAAATGGACATGACCAGAAATTTATTGAATAAATTACAAAACTTCCTATGGAAATGGTGTTAAATCAGACTAAATAGTGAATGACTAGGGATATTTTCAGTTATTAAAAGTGAGAGAAAGCGATTGATCGAACAACCTACTAATTTACGAATAGTGATTTACTATGTCTTGCCACGAAAATGTATTTGATTAAAGCAAGCGTGTCATCGCATTTCCATTCCACGCAATACTATTTTTTGAAATATGTGTACCTACTAAATAAGTTGCTAAGTTTGAAAATTCAAGATATTATCTATCAATGCAGTGGCACTATTATGTAATTGAATAAAAGTATTAACTCACTTTTGGATTGTAATTATATTAATTTTTATCAAACATTGTGGTTTGAATCAAGATGAAAGGCAATTTTACAGGGAAATAAGTCAGGAATAACATTAGAGCTAGAAATTTATAAAGAAAGACAACCAATTGAAGTCCGACCACATTCATTAAAAATTCCTTGACGCGGTCCCAACTTTCTCACTTATTTATGTGTAGTTGAAAGAAGGATAAAATATTTATTATAATTGTAGTGTAATATATCAACATTAATTTTATGCAACATTCGTTTGAAATTAAAGTTGGGCCCTGAAAGTGAGAAGATCTTAAGAAATAAAGAATGAAGAGAATTATATGTAAATTATTTCATAGTATTTCTTCAAGTGGTAAAAAGACTGTCTGTCTCATTTTAGTTAAAGTGCAGATGAATAAGTCTGATTTTGCCTGTTAATGGCATATTTATTATACTGAAATTAAATATTTCCTAGCTTACATAACTTTTTCACTGTTGCGATTTAAAGATAGAACTTTCTAAACTTGTCTTAATATCTACTCAACTGTTAAAATCTAACTAAATGAGTTATAACATCTCCAATTATAAAAGCATGATTCCAAAAACGGAAATATGACATGAATATGTGCAAAGTTATACATTAACTTCGTTTCGAAATCTTTAGAAAGTGACTTTTAAATCTGCTTACTTGTGATTGGTTTACGGGTGCATGTCATTAATTTTAACTATTCTATTCAACCTCTACCCAATCAACCAATAAGAACATCTCCTACATATGGCATTGATTCACAGTGAATGATTACACCATAATTCACTAAATATGGATGAATTCATTGGAAGTTGGAAGCTAACGTCCAGTTGTGGATTTGAAAAACTTATGGAAAGATTTGGCTTGGAATATGTTGTTCGCAAAGGTATACTTGTGGCTAAACCTGTGATAAAAATATCGGAAGTCGCCGACAGTCCTGGAACATATTGTATAAAAACAACCAATGCCTTTCGCATTACTGAGGGGAAATTTCGGCTGCAGGAACTATTTTTGGAAACGCCACTGGACGGTCAATGGGTCTTGAGACAGTGCCAAGTTGGGGAGAAAGTCACAGACGTTGAGAGGAGGATAATAGACAAGAACACAATGAAGACTGTACGTTCAATTGCTCTAATGTGTCTATATTTAATGCAAAATAATTTATTGACATAATTCACGTTAGGTTAAATTGATTATTCCTATTTCTTATAATTGAAGATATCTATTTATTTATCTCAGATGGCAGGCGTTTTGATAGTAACCATTAGCACTTTAACCAACTTCGGGCTTCACAGAGAGAAGGAAGAACATCAAAGTGACAAAATGTCGAGAGGGGAGGGACAGAATAATGATTTACAGATGTGAAAGAGACCGACACACAAAGGCAGAGAAAAGGTAAGATGATTACTGTGAAAGGAATCGAATATGACAGACAGTCAGGTCATAGTAGTTTGAAGTTAGAAGTCAATTGCCGATAAATGGACTTTTTTGCCGTATAAGTATACGTTGCCCAGGGTGCACCACATGGAGGTAAGTCTATCGTACACCCCATAATTGAAGAAATAATATTACAATCCATTCAACGGTAACACTCTGGCTTTTAAAGCCTATACTTATAAGGCATCTCACCTTACGAAATTTACAAGTTACTTTTCAATTGTTTCAAGTCGATTTTCTTTTTAAATCAATATGTATATAATAATAAGATAATAAAATTTAATTTCTACATGTATTATTCAGCCATATTAACTGCGCAATTATGGGCATTATTTCGAGGTTAACTTATTCAAGATATATATTCTCAATGGTTAATATTCATATAAATTTGAATTTTATGTAAAATTTGTGAAAATTAAATTGGTACTGTAAGAATCGTTTTATTTCCTAAACCCCCAAGAGATGGACCAATGCATAAAGGTGTAAAATGTTTAAAATTGCTTTGAATTCTCGTAATTTTATGCATTAATTTGATTTTTTTGCTGTTATTTGTGCAGATAATTGTAGGTTATTATTGATGGGCCTAATACGTTTTCCTTAAAATTCATACAGTGCTATAGGATTTAGGAGTTCGTCTAAAATAATATTTACACAATGAATGAAATCTATGCTCTTTTTGAAATGTGTCACCCTTGGGTATTGAATTTACTTGCTAATTCAAGTTGAATTAGATTTAAAACGTTTATCTTCAAAAAATTTACATAATAATATTTGAAATACTGATAACATGGGGATTCAAATGGGCTTTGCAAAGTCATTTGCATGATCACTAAATCAAAGATAAATAGAATAGTGATTTGCCACAAATTTACATTTTCGTAGTCCCATGGTTAGTGATATTGTATTTCTTGTATGCAGCCTTAATTTTATTGGTCTGTCAAATAGTTGTAGTTAAATTGTTACTTTCGTTTGGTCACCCAGTTGACAATAATTTGACCGCTTTAGGTTTTCTCAAATTGATTGAACGAAAATTCCATTTTTTGAAATTTGCTCAAGTTTGCAAATTAGTTAGTAGTTTTTACCATAAAGATAAGTTGACATTTTGTTATGTTTAATCACATGATGTAATGACTTTTTTAATGATTGGGAAGTAAATAGAGACTTTTGCAAAATAATTTCATGTTCGTTATTAGTAAACGTTTAAAAAAAAAACACTCAAAGAATTATTAGTTTTAATATTCGTGATGAATCTTGCATTAATTTTATCTTGTTAAGTCATGATGGACAAATTTTGATAAATAAGCACACGTAATTAATTCCAATTTCAAAAAATTAGAAACGCGATACATAAATTGCTCAATAATTGACAACACGCCATGCAAGATAAAATAAAACTGCATATACATTTATAAATAGATGAATTACTACTCGACAAGGCTGGTGTTATTTCGTTGTCTGTGGTAATTCAGTTTTGGAAATCTTTCAATGTATCAGCATATTCCATATTGGGTCTCTTACGGATTGCATTTTAACCTTTTTTGGTGTAGTTATTAATACCTTATTGGTATATGGGCTTCCTTTCGTCTATGTGTGTAACTTCGATCGTTGCCAACGTTGATATACTTTCCTTTTGGAAAGCACTAAGAGTTCTTTCCATTTGTTGTCGAGTTCGCGGTGTCGAGGGAAATAAACGTACATTTACATTCTCCCACGTACAGTCATACCATTTTTATTAGATTCTCACTATCTTAGGATAAGTATGCATGACAACATAAGGAAAAGAAATCAATTATTGTTTTCACCCAATAACCTCAGGTTAGGATATAAATCTTCTTTCCTCCTCACCATTAACCAAGCTCGACACTTGAGGATAGGTAAAATATGGTCCAATTGTTTATTGACTTTATTTGCATGATAACGTGGACATACAGTGATGGAAAGGAGTTTATGCCCTGAATGACTTTTAAATAATGATTAGGAGCTTCTATTAAAGAGACTAATCGAAATTCCTTTGTGTCGATTATAAAACGTGCTTATACATTTTAATAATTTCAACAGCTTCTATTAAAGAGACTAATCGAAATTCCTTTGTGTCGATTATAAAACGTGCTTATAC
>UZAE01013669.1:0-15856 GCA_900617975.1 Rodentolepis nana | reverse complement strand
CCCATACACCCACCCCCCCCACCCCTCTCACCTTTTAGTAAAGTGACTGCTATTGCACATTCATACATTTTTGGCAGAAAAAAAACTGTCAAAGTTCATACTAATATCTTGTGAAATAATTGACTCGAAGTAATGTCTGTCAAGTGGGCTAGTAAGTAATAGTTTGGTATAAAATAAGAATAGAATAATTTTAGTGAAAACATTGACATCGATTCATAGCAAATTTGGCAGTTGGATCACGTCCTCATGGACTCACTATTCGTGTATGAGGTCAGAGTAGCTTAACAATCATAAGTTACACTGATTCCCATCACTTAATAGGCATACAGACCGCTGTGAACTTTTGATGAGAGAAGGATTGAGAGTGAAATATTGATGACTCCTTCGACTCACCTGACCGAGGTAGGCCTCATCATTGAGAATATGGAAGATGCCGTCGGGTTTTCCAGTCAGCAGTTGGATAATCACTCTGTTATCGGGGAAGGTAATATAACTCCAGCTCACTCCTTCACTGGAGTATTCCGACTGCTCCAACTCGAAGACGTATCGATTGAAGAAGAGTTGGAGGTTCTCGTTGGCATAATTAATGCATAGTTGCTCTAGTGAATTACATGGCAAATTCTAATAAAAGAAGGAAAAATATATGCACATATATTCAGTTTTAATCGAATACATCCCCCTTGAAGAAGGGAGGGTGGGAAGAAAATTTACTTACTTCGAAACCGTAGATATCAAGAAGAGAAATACAGGGAGCGGAACCTGAACCATCAGTCACGGGAGGAGCAAGTCGTCGATTTAATTCCTCGACTAGAAGTTCAAAGTACTTTGAGTAAAGATACTTCGCTATGGAATCACGATTCACTTTGGCTTGCATCTCATTCACTGGACTTCGAACGGCTTCATTTCGAGTTTCCTAGTTAATCAATAATAGAATCTGAAATATTGAAATTACTCAAATATCTTCAAAAAAATTTAAATTAATACTCACCATAACTTTCGTCGTGAGAACATTAGCAAGAATTTGTTTGTTAATTCCCAATTCATTGGCAATTATGTTCAGTATTTCGGGATTCTTGATGTAACTAACTTCCTAAATTGAAAGGTTTATGTGCATTTAAAATACTGCTTTAAAATTTGATCATGCTTTTCTTTAAAAAATATAAAAATGATTAAACTTAAAACAAAGATTTCTATTTGATAAAATATATATGGCAAATCGTTATGATAATATAATTGTTAATAACCTTCCAAATGGATTGAACTTTTGTATAATAAAGAGAAATTTACGTAAAAGTACTTTCATATAAAATGACTCACATCTCGTTCTCCAAACTCGACGTTACCCAAGTGTAGAATACCAGACATTATACGCAGACACAGATCCATGTCATCTCCAGTAAAACGTAAATTCGACCAGCAGTTCAACAGAACTTGCAGAGCTTCTGGATCGGATCTGGAAGCCACTTTACTGGCTTTGCCCTTTGAAATAACGTAAAAAATTATTATTTACTTAATAACCATCAAAGATTTTAGAGTAAAGGATAGTTTTTTTGGGGGTGGGGGGTAACTCACATATTGAAGATAAGCGTAATCATTAACAGAAGTAAGGTGATGCGCGTCTTTAGTTTCTTTATCCAGACCAGATAAAAGCTGGTAGAAAATATGATAGTTCCTTTCACCGGATGCTTGTTGAACAACCCGAGATTTCTCGAGGAGGTAATTTGTCACCCGAGCCCCTGTTATCGACGGACTGTATCAAGAAAATCGCATTCGTATTTCAATTTTGCGGGCAACAAAATACAAGTAAATTATGAACGTACCCGGCAAAATAGACTTCAACAAACTTTCCAAATCGAGATGAGTTGTCATTTCTTAAAGTGGTGGCGTTACCGAAGCTCTCAAGAAGTGGTGTGCTTTCAAGGACTCCTTGAGCGGCAGAGCCCCATGTAATTTGCTCACCTTCGCTAGATGCTGCTAAATGACGCAGAATTCTTTTGAATGCCTCAGTCTTTCCAGCACCTGATTCACCACTATAAAGGAGAGTTGATACTTTATAAATCTTCTAACCTTATAATCACAACTTGATCGACTCCATCGTGTAATAAGTTTTGATACATGCCTTCTGCTATGCCATAAACATGAGGGGGCATTGAAGCCATGGGCTGGTTTCTGTAAGTTGACATAACATCCAACCCATCAATAAGAAGATCAACGTAGGGATTCACAGTAACAAGAATGTTTCCAATATATGTCTAAGAAAATTAATTAAACTAGTTACTTACATATATGTTTTTATTGTTGTAGCGGATTTTTAAATTGTCCAAAATGGTCATTTGAGATAGATTTCTCAGATTGACCATATTATCAACTCCATCAACTTCAATTGGACCAACAACACGAACACGTCTCAAGTTCTTTAAATTCAGCAGCTGAACCTCACCATCAATGGTACTTCGGACAAATGTACCTTCTCGTCTGACAGCAGAAATTTCACCCATTAGATCTTTCATATAGCCAAGATCAAAGAGAATGCGAACACCCTAAAAGTAACGCATAAAATGTTGTATTACCTCTCGTATTCCTGCCGCATTCAGCGTCATTTTCTGTGGATGAGTGAACGAATTCAAGAATTTACTTGTAAATACACGACTCAGAGCAAAACTGCAATCAACGAAATCAAACAAATTTAAGGTCGAAAAAATGCATTTCAAGTCTATAAAATTTTTATCGTTTAATAAGTCTAAATAATCAAGTTTTTACATTTAAAGAGCTTTTAAATTACTTAACGTCTTAATTTACTGCATTTGTTAATTTTAAAATTTGAATTTGTTGTTGATTGGAAATAAATTTTATCAATAATAATTTTTTAGGATCTGAAAATAAAGCTTTTCTATAATGTATGCTGTGACTTTTGATACACTCCGACTAAAAACCATCTGCAGCTCTCTGAATTTTATTGATTTTATGCATAATTCTATTTGAATTTTCCTAATTCTTTAATTTTATATCAACGTCCATAAACGCTATTTGAATTAGCAATAGTGTTTTAGCTTTATTGGAATATTTGATTGTAAGAACTCCTCATGTGAAATTCTTTCCATTAACAATCATATCAATCATTATTAGGTCTGGTTATATGGAATTAGTTCTCTTACTTTGTTTACTTTTGTATAATTATCAAAATTTCTCCAAATCCTCATTCTTTTACATAACTCTGCTTTTTGAATAAAGTTAATAAGAGTTTCATCTTAGCGAATTGAAAATATACGAAACAAATAACGCTATCTAACTTTCCACTTTGTAATAACGTTAGGTAGACCTTGAACAACTGAATTGAGCCAAATTAGTTATGTCGATAGACCAATACGGATATAGCCAGTAAACTTGTGTACGAAAATTTTCCTCGTAAGACGTGAGTTGTGTTTTGTCATTTATGTCTCGGATTGATAATCGGCGTCTATTGAGGTATCTATTTACAACGACACACACACATACTTGCGCCCTCTGTGAATAATGCAGTCGTAATCTCATAACCGATTGATCGCTTCTAATCGTCGGGTCTTAATTGTCACCTGTTTTCTTTAGGACAGCCGAAGACTTTTTATGAAATATCAAATCGTACGTTTAAATCAATGTTCTAACGTGCTTATTACATGCATAATTTCGCGCTATTTCAGTTAGAGCAAAATTTGATATAGTATTTCATACACAACAAAATACTTATTGTTTATTTACTCTCTTATGAATCGATTTTTGACAAATCGCACTCGCGATTGAATTTAAGTTCAAAATCATGTGGAGCTTTCTATTAAACCCAAATTTCACTCATTGAATTTTAATTAAAGGATTAAAAATAAATATTAAATGCTTTGATGCAAAGTGAATGAAGGATTTAAAATGTTTCAAGATTCGTCAGTAACACCCACTAAATTATAACAAGCATTATACCTTGCTATTAAAATATGTCAATCACTTTGTCCCTTCGAGAACCAAAAAATTGTCTCATTGATTTTTTCTTTCCATAAAATCACCAGAAAAAGAAGTTTTCAATGGTCATAATTAGATAAGTTCCATTGACGAATTCCTTCATTTATTATTTTCCGCTCACACGAGGAAGAATAAAAATCTTTAACACTATTCTGCATTACGGCGTGCGATGTTCCAAGGGGAGCACACTCTCCACTGAACATTCTGGAAAGTGAGGCATACTTTCTGAAGCCTCTCAGCCAATTAACAACTGTGTTCATGCAACGTAGGATGATGTTAAATCTATCTAATGAGTAGGCGTGTATGGTAGCTTACTCAGCTATTGTAATAAATGCTTTCCACTCCTTGCGCTTTGTTCAATGAATAGTATTAAGGTCGGTTAGTTGACTTTGGGTGAGATTTTATTCAAAGTATCCATTTGTAATGTAATTTTGCAGTTACCGGTCTGAGGAAAATGTTGAATTACTAAGGCAGGTAGATTAATGACTTTGATCACTGCCGATAATTTACTTAAAAAATAAAACAAGGTGTTGAATGACTTTATTTAAGCTAAGTTGAGGTAGCTTTGGGAATTGAAGAAAACATGGGTTTCGGCGGAAAAAAGATGTTTATCAGTAGAAGACCTTCGAACCGCAATTGGTATCATTAAGCCCTCTACTAAAACCACTGCGTCCACTTTTGCCAACTCGATTTTTTATGAAAACAAGCAATCGGAAATACTTTTCTATTGAACACGCCGATTCAACTATCTTTCGCACCCCCCATCAAATTAAATTAAATGCGATTCTAAGTGTGCCATGACTCATTAATATTGAGACTTTTGGGGAGTGATGTCATTTCGCGAGATTGAATTCTTCCTTAATTGAATGATGAAATGCTCCCAAAATGAAGTAAAATCTAATTGTCGACACACTCTACTATTTATGAAAATCGAAACACATGCTCAAATGTGAGGCGTAAAACAATGTCTCTCTCCCTCTCCCTCTCTCTGTGTGTAAAAAATCTGATCTGATCGCTTTTCAATATACTCCTCGTTTCAATATACTCGTTTTGGAGAAACTTTTGTCAGTTGTGTGGCATCTGGTTTCGTTCATATAGTTTGGCATTAACTCTAATCTAGTAGTAAATTCGAAAGCACTTTTTATATTCTTAGATTGATGTCAATTGGATTATATTAGTTTCCCTTCCTTTTTATACTTTTAATCTTAATTTTTTAACCTTTAATTGAATTATTTCTGTTATTATGCCCCTCTATTCACACTTAATATTAGTACTATACCACTGTTTCCTTCATCAATTCATCTTATGAAGGTAAAGCTTTGAAAAAATTTTTATTGTTTTTTATTGATTATTTCTAAACTGTGTCTCTGCCCTTTAACATTTGTATACTACTTAACTATCTACTTGCTCTATGCGTTGACTTGAGTAACAAGCCATTACAATTTCTTCGTTGGTGTATAGTTTCTTTTAGGTCCTGGTAGAAGAATAATATTGATTGGTGTGTATTGAAAATCACGAAGCTTCTACCTCATTTCTTAATCTTTTATAGCCAAAAGTCTGGGTAGGTGATAGAGGACACTTAAATGACTTTAAAGGTACCACACATTCTAGGCCCGAACAATGGATAAATGCTTAGCTATACGTCAGACTTGCGTTTGCACATGGATACTCACATGTTTCATCAGTTCGGCCGGTTAAAAAATTAAACGATGCAATTTTCGGAGATTAGAACCAACTAGTAGAAGAAAGTAGCACGAACCTCAATAAGATAATCTTATTTTTAACATATTACGCATCCTTCGAACAGTAAAAAAAGGTATTAATAGCACAGAATCAACACATCTTCAAGAACTCACTCGTAGACATTCAGGAATTTGAACTCAAAATGGGACTAGCTAGACCTAAATATTTCGTCACCCTGTGTAACATGATGTAATGATGTGAAAATAACAGACAAAATTCATTAAGAAGTTGTCACAGTCATGTCAATAATCCAGCATACCCGATGGGGGAATTGCCGTGAAGATTCAGGTAAAAGGTGTGGAAATGTAAAACAGAGGCCGGAAATTATACATCTGAGAAATAAAAAAAATCAGCACAGATTTGTAGAATTCGAGGTTTATTTTATAGGAGAACAAGGCAGGATTAATTTGAAGGCATTTTTACAATGACTTCTGAAAATGAATTTGAATGGGTATAGAATAGTGATGATGAAATAGAATAGAAAATTAGCGCTATAACACGAGAATCAGCCTGGTAAGAAGAGTTACTGTGATCTTGGGAGCATTTCAAAGTTCAAGCAAATTCTGTCAAGTAACTTTTTAATCACGAAAGTCTCTCTGATATTTGTGTGGGTTAGAATCTGGCAAGTGGGTATCATTTTTACATTTGATTGAAAGCCTTAGAAATAAGACAGAATAGTGTTACTCCAAGACACTTTATTAACTAAATGCGGAGATCAATGCTCTAATTATTGAAAGTTGACATATTTTTACTTGAATAATTGTCATAATTCCTCATAAGGAAGATGGGTCAGTTTGAAATACACTGTTGGACTTAACTATCCCGAATTAAAAGGTCAGCCCCACAGTTTCGAGAAATGACTGAAAGCTCGCATTTTCGAAATTAATCTCGGTCTTCGGATAATCGGAGTCTCCTTCTGAAATACTACCGAGGAGCTAGCAAACTCCTTAGCCCATAACTCTAAGAAAAAAGATTTAAATATTAATAATAAACAGTTCTCTTTTCAACGAGTATGTAATTTTATCGAAGTTTATGATAACATAGTAAGTGTAGAATGTGGTAAAGATATAAGTCTGTCTTTACCAATCGGATCAAAGATATTTCTATGCGTAATCTCAAGATCTCTATTGAGAAGCATCTTGTTTATAAGTCAAGTTAATACGAATCGCATAAAGCCTAAGCGCGGCCAAAATTATCGGATTCAACTAAGCACCGGGAGATGCATGTTTGATCCGCATGCTCTGTGTAAACAAGTTCATCCCAATTGGTTGGCAGATATGCCATCTTCACCTCAATGGCTTACTCCTCCCTGATAATTACTGAACTGGCCTTCAGACCAATCATGGGGTGCGCGACAGACTAACCCCCACGTGGAGCACCCTGGGCCACGTATACTAATACGGCAAAAAGTCTATTAACCGACAGTTGACTTCTCACTTCAAACTACAATCACCCAACTGTATGTCATATTCGACTTCTTCCACAGTACTCACCTCACCTTAACTTTTTCTCAACTGCTGTGTCTGTCTCTCATTTACATCTGTGAAACACTCTTCTGCCACCCTCCCCATCGACACTGATGTTTCTCCCTACTGTGAAGACTAAAGTTAGCTAAAGTGCTAATGAAAACTATCATAAAGTCTGCCATTCAATATAAATAAATAAATATTCAGTCTATTCCATGACATTCCTATCCACTCCTAACTTCCACATAACTTGAATCTTTGTGTAAATACTAACTTGCTGATGTTTCATTCAATAAATCTTTATTCAATCACGCTTTCCTTTCCACAATCTAGAGTCTGGATGAATACGTCACTGGATATATCTGCACTGGTGATTCTAAGTCAGCTCGCATCACATCAGAATACGATCATTTTTAATATGGCGTGTGTGATAGACTTGCCTCCACGTGGTGCACCCTGGGCAACATATACTCATACGGCAAAAATGTCTATTAAACGCCAGTTGACTTCAAACTATCATGACCCCACTGCTTGTCATATTTCACCACTTCCACAGTACTTACAATGCTTTTTCTCTGCCATTGTCTGTCTGTCTGTCTCTTTTAAATCTGTGGATCACTCTTCTGTTCCTTCTCTCAACATTTTGTGACTTTGCCTGTTCCTCCCCTCTGTGAAGTCCGAATTCAACTAAGTCACTAATGATGACTATCAAAAGCCTCCCCTTTGAAATAAATAAATAAATGTGCTTTGAGGTTCCTTCGTCTAATTATCATTTCCATTCTTATACCCAAGACTATGGAATCATTATTTGGACCAAGAGAGTAACTAACTTTAGCGGTAAAGTAGTGATAATTGGGGGTAATGGTTGAAGTTGACACGTCATTTTTAAAGATTCTAGTCGAGAACTCTTGAGGAGTAACATTACATGTAGAGTTGACAACTTCTTCAAAGCAACTTCAAACAAGACAGTGGAGAAATCGAAAAGATAAATAGACTTCGCAAATCGATTGTATATAGAAGTTTTTTGATTGCTAGCGTGTACTATTCGTAGATCAGCTGACTATTCATGGACAATGTTACCACCGGACAAGATCTTAACATTAAAAAAATTATGTAACGATTGCTTATTCACGATTTCATGACCATATAATCCGCTAGCGTATTGCAGGCTAGATTGCCACCGTGGTGCTTCTAGGCGTCCACTTGTTCGGACCCATTAGAATGGGTAGAAGGAGAGCTTCCTCAGCTTATTAAAATGCACTTATTTGGCATTTGGTTGTTCAATGACCTAGAAGTGACAGACGTCGAGGAGATGACAAGCGGAAGTTGAAGTTCAAATGCTTCTATGAATTTTATTCATGTGAAAAGATTTAATTCGACTTCCCATCACGTGTCATTCTTAGGATGATGAGCCTAAAAACCTTCAATGCATTTACTTTATACAAAGAATCGTCGAATTCATTCAACTAATTCACCAATTCATTCTCACTGATTTGTTGGCTTCTAAAAGTCACAGCCAATCACAATGTGACTGGCGTAGCCATCTTGAACACCTTCATCATAAGACCAAAATATTTATAATTAGCCAAATCAGGATATTTATATCAGCGCTCCAAGGTTACCTAGCTAAAAACTTATAAAGAGCAAACCACAGTCAGTTACTTTCAAACTTTAAATGTCAAAAGGGTTAACTCAGGGCAAAAAATTTCAATCTTCATTGTTTTGTGTTGCCATAAAATCTGCGAGAAAAGGCTCTCAGAAGTAAAAATACAGTTCAAAAGAAATCAAGATAAGTGGCACAAAGTAAGTGAAATAAAGTTTATTATACAAATATTGCGCCTTTCATCTAGCTAGAACGCCTTCCATTGGCCACGAAGTTGAGAGAAAATTTGAAGGCTCGCAATACGAGTCGGTGAAAAGTTTGATCTCTGCTGAAATTGCATTCAAGTGTACGATTTTATTATCTTAAAAAAATAATGATAATAATAATTGCGCTCGCTTGGCGTAAATTTATGTTACTATAGAGATTTCTTATCGATCCGTTTTCTAGAGCACAAAATGCCGGAATATACTTCGACAAGCATTGGCAACTTGTCTATCTAAAAATGCTCATTTCAGACTTTTCCTTCTAGGTAACACCAGCCTTTAAGTACTCTATGCAAAAGGAAGGAGCATAAACATATCTAACTTCAACATTATGTTGGTGTTTATGCTACCCCACAGATTACTATTGGTTAAAAATCTCAGTATAGTCAGCACTTTGTATTTTCTTATTTCCACAGGAACTTCTCATTGGGTCCTCACGTTCTCCAACTCTTTTACCCGATAAAATTGCTTGAATTTGTGTCTGTTAGGTTTAGCTTAATTTAAAAATTAAATTAAAATTTATCAGCTTATGTCAACAATGCTAATCAGATTTGCTACTTTCCTAAAAAAAATCCGCAAAAAAACACTCATGTGCCACTAGCTCACATGGCTATACAATTTAGGAAGTTCAATATTGTTATTAGATTATTTATTAATAACAAAAAATGTTCTGTGTCAAGTACACTAACTCAACTGCTCTTAAAAAAATATTTTAGAAGAAAAGTAAAATTAATCAAATCCTAAGGTGAAATAAAAGATATAACACAAAACTTACTTCAAATTATTTTAATAATATTTTGATCGATTAGTTCATCCTGCTCCTTCGTCTGGGAAAAAAGTGGGATGCAGCTGAATTGAGATGGAAAAAATCGATTAAATGAAATGAAATAATGCTCAATAAAGGTCAAATAGAGCAGCGTGTAATTGAAGTAGAGCAGGGTGGATGCGGAACAAAGTGAAATATATACGTTCACTGAAATTGGTCAATAATTGCATCTGCGTTCATAACTACCATCAAAGCAAACCGATTATTCCTATGAAAGGTGCTAACACCAGAGAGCCCATTTCTGACCGTAAACAACCTAACCGGCTAAATTGCCTTCCCAAGAAGGAAAATAGGAGATAAAATACACAAAGATAGAAAAACCTAGATTCCTTATCTTAAATCTACTCGAATTGCACTCCTATTCCTTAATCGACAACATTACCAATGTAGTCACTTAATCTCTATCCTTTTCGATCAACCGAACGGATGAAGGTCTGACTATTTGGAAAATCTTCATGTGGGCATTTTAAATGCAAAAATTTACTTATCCATATAAAAAGATTCATCAAAGCGTGATTCACACTTTACATATCTCCTAATACGGATATTCCCTCCATAATATAAGATAATAAACTAATTATTGCCCAATTTAGTGTAATGAAATTAATAATAAGACAATAAGCAAACAAGCCCATTACTGGTGGTAAAATTTAATACCGAAGAACATTTTCTAATATATTGATCAAATTAATGAAACAAATTAGATAATAACTAATTTACCAATTATAAATTTATTGTGAATACCTTAACATTAACCGATTTTTAGAATTATAATAAAGCTTAAATGATCATAAATAATTAAATTTACGTAAATTGGTAAATTCACAGCTCTCTTTCAATTAAGTGCAATTTTACTTATAAAAATCAGATCAATTGACAGATTATCTCAAATTTAAAAGTGTCCGTCAAAATAGATAAAGCCTCAAACTTAACTGAATAATTTAATAAGTTCAAAATTCCAATAATTAAAGCGAAAATTCATACTTTCTAATGGACAGTCAATATCTCTCTATCAATGACTGTGCACCATTTTGAGGTGGTGTTTTAATAAATATCTTTTTATTAGAACTCCGAAAAAAAGTAATACTAAATGTCATAATTTTCCGGCATAAATAAACCTATTACATGGTGGGAGATTTTTAAAATTCACCTCGAGAAAATTAAATTAAAGAGTAGAGCTCATGACCAATAAAGTGACATAACACACTCTATTTAGGAGGCATTTTCCATGGCATTTTTCTTTCCATTCGAATTCCAAATATTATGAGTTTGCTGCAACTATACCGCTATCAATGACAAGAACGATTCTAACTCAGCAGGCAGTGAAAGATACTCCATTAATTAACCCTGTCTGATAAACCACTTCCCCTGCTTTTATAGAGTTGAATGAATCGTGGGTTATTGAAGATGGGAATGGTGCATTCCAAAAGCCATCTTGTATTGACTTACGTTGAGCTATTTGAGCAGCAGTATTTCCCGTTGTAGGAATGGTGATGGACGATGTTGATGCGGACATTTCAAAATTCATCACGCCCAGTCTATTCTGATTATTTGCTCGAAATAAATTGGATTTGGTGAAATCACCGAACGGTGAGTTGTATTTTGCAAGGCTCTCTTGAGATGAGAAATCCAACGACGACTTAAGTTTTGAAAGAGAATCTTGTCCCCGTTCTTTCCTGTCTTCATCATCATCTCTAAATTCTTCAACTTGAATGGCTACCACGGATTCTTTGTTGCAAATTTCCTTCCCTGTTGGCGCGTTTTCCCCTTCTTTAGAAATTTGATCGAACTTATGCTCAATCTGTTCTGCTTTGTTTGAACCAGTTGATATTTCCGATTTTGGCCTCTCTTCGCCACTATATTCTTTGGATTCGCCTTCGAATGGATTCATATTTGTGATAGCAATCCTACGTTTAGTAGCAGAGGCATCGGAAATTTCAGTTTCAAAATCGCCGTGATGGCTGGGCGTGGGAGTCGTAGACTCGCCATCCACCTCTGGGGTGTGTAGACGATCAGTTTGGTTCGTTGGTGTCGACGCGTTAGAAACGCCGCCAAAAGATTGTGGACTTAGATTGAGAGAGGATTTTGCTGAATCTCCGCAAAGTGAGAGGGAGAAGAGGCGCGGGGGACGCATTGAAGATGGTAAATGTCTGATTTGGCAGGTATGATTATTTGCTGGGTTGGTGGATTCGGAGTTCATTGATTCAGTCGACCTAATATGGGAGTACATATTATTATACCATTTGAAAAACCATCCAAGCCATGTAATCCAATAGGAGACTCACTTGGCGAAAGTGGGGTTTGCGAATTTAGGGGGTTTATCCACATCGGATTTACCTTCCACGTTTTCTGGTCTGTAAAGCAGAACAATGGAATCACAAGACAGTGAAAAAAGAGAAAAATAATGGTTTAAGAGCAAATTTTGAAATCAACTAACGAAAAGAATCTGGAGGCTTCTTTAAGTCTTCTATACAACTGCATTGCACTCGCTCTGCTGTCGCATTTGAAGCCAATTTTCTTTTTCGCCTAAAAGAGCAAAAAGGCTCCAATCTACCTTCATTCATCAATAATGTCAAATTTAGAGTTTTGACTTAATTTTTTTTTCTCGTATTTGTTTGAAAAGACAGAACATGTAAATTATATATTTAATCCAATTGCTTAATTTTATATTATATATATAAATATAAAGTGCGCGATTATTAATATTTTCATCTAATCTTTTTTTAAGTATTCCACTCTAACTCGTTTAGAAAAAGTTTTAATTCCTTAGGATTGAAGAAATTGATGAGATTTTATTAATAAATCAACTTTTGAGACTTACATCACGTGTTTTGATGGTAATAACAACGTTTCGCCTATCGCAATCGTAACATATCATTGACTCCCTGAAAGCAAGAAAAGAAAATCGCAGTAATAAAACTGAAATAAAAGTGCGCTTGTACTTTTTCATTAGATTCAATTAGAAAAATGAAATAGTAATAGACCACTTCCTACACGGGCACACAAATTGAACCTAAAATCAGTCTTATAAATAAGTCCAGTAGATCTGACATCATTAGGTGATAAAAAATTTGCTTGAGATGGATAATCTTCCTAGTAGAAAAAAAATTAATGGCAATTTGCGGGTTAAAAGAGTATCATACATTTTAATAACATTTATTTCTCGAAGTACTTATAATGACCGTGAGTCACTGAATTGAATTAACGTGGGTTGGCAATAGCATATAAGCGAGAATGTCAAGTGTGGAAAGGAGATAGGAAAAACAGCGTTGAAGACGATACTCGAAAGGAAACTGGGACAAAAATGCGACTCACCATCGGAAGAAGTTAACCTGCTGACTGCTTTTAAAGACAGAAAGACCGCGAAAATTGAATCCCACTGCGATACCGTTTCCTCGTTGATCCTTCAAGAGAGAAGTAGATTTATCTATAACTTTTTTTCTGATAGGAGTGCTCCCCTCCCCATTCAACTTTCAAACCTTGATCAATTCAAGTTTCTTTTCGAAATTAAGTGATTAAGTGTTTTCGATTATTAAAACAAAAAACCTTTCCTCAATTAATCTTGGATTCTAGGGTTTAATTGAAACGCTCTAGAAGATCTCATGTGAAGAGGCTTTAAGAGCTAATCGAAAGTGAAGCTACAAGATTAGAAACCTAAACTGTTAAAAACAATTGTCGCAGTCTTAGAAATATCCTCGATACAATCCCTCTGCACAAACGGTTTAATAAAAATTAAGTAATTGATTCTCCGGAAACGATTCTAAGCTTGAACCGCATTAGTGTTTAAGAGATGAGCCTCTCTTACTATATTTGCTTTTGTTATATCCATGACAAAATTATTAATTAACCTGTCTTCATATATTCTTCGTAGTTGGATGAGAAAATCATGGATTCAAAAAATTTGTCAAGTGCCTTTTATAAGAATGAAAAAAAGGAACTGTTTGATCTTTAGCTTAATAATTGCATCAAAGCCTTGCAAAGGGAACAAGAATTTAAATTGGCATGACAACTGAATCAGTGATAAGGGGGTTGTAGTGCCTACTGGCTTTCCTGAGTTCGAGATCAGGTGGCATATGTTTGTCGTTTAGGTTTAACTGAATAATCAATCAAAATAAATTACTTAAGAAAATTTGATTCCCTAAATAAGTATTTCAAAATGGCAGTTTCTAAACCGTGGAGCATAATGTATGTTAAGTAGCGAAAAGGAAACAAGTTCATCCCGATCATCACGAGAAATTCTTTGTTACTGTAAATGATGTGTATGAAAAACAGTTAAGTCAACTGTTAAGCACGAAAATCTCATAAACAGACTCAAAAACACACATAATTCTTTCCTAATCTTGAAAGTGTATGAGAAAACAGCACCTGCTTCGTTAGTAAACACTAGGAGCGCGTAGATTTAGAAAGAAATTTGGTCAAATAGTACACAAAAGTAGGCTTGACCTCAGTGATTTAGGAAGGAATCATGTGGGAATCTCAAGGGTGAAGAAGAAGAAGAAGTGAGGAGCACTACTGCAAAGATACATTTCGCGTTGCACGACAATAACGCTCTATTAGAGACCTATTAACTTTGTTGTAGAAAAATGAATGAAAACCAGCTCAGTTGGTAATAAAACTACCTTCAAACAGACGTGTTAGAATGATTAGTGTAATCTATAAATACTGTAGTAATAGCTATTAACTAAATTTATTGCGAATGAAATAAATGAATTTTAACAAAAAATTCGGATTTAAGGTCATTTTAAAATATCGATTACACTAATTCAAGAAAATGTTGCCAGCATACTTCTCCCCTTGTCGTTTTAATAAATGACAACAATAAATTCCAAAATTATGGCATTTAAATTTAAAAAAAAATATATTAATAATTTCAAAAGGTGCCAATTAATCGTAATTTCGAACAGTTTATTTTTATAATTAACCACAATGACAACTTAGTGACTTGCATAAGATTTTGTAAGTACACAGTTTATCGTGGGTGTCTAGCTCAGATACAATTAGCGCCAGTTAAATTTCTAACCCATTTAAATATTAAGATGATTTCATATTCTACCCCAGAGTCATTTCATGCATGAATAGTAGGTAAATACGAATTAAAATAGTGAATTTTTGAAAGATTAGATGGCTTTGACGAGATAGACTACTGTAATGCAAATTAGTTCCCTTTGATATCTAGCATGAAATAGGAATGATAGAAAAAAGACTTACCTTTGCATCAAAGGGTTCGATTCCATAGGTATCCATCCTTGTCGCGACTTTCAGGAAGGAATAGAGAGCCTCTCCTTCTGAAATTTCGCTAAAAATTGTAATTTAAAGTGTTAAAAGAATTCCCTCTGTGTAAATGTGTGCTTCTACGTCCTTTTCAAACATAAAGGTTATTTCGATGTTAAAGTTCGCATCTATTCAAAAGAAATTTTCTTTAAAAGTAAGCTTATTTAGTTATAGGATAATTAAGCATAAGAGACCCTAATTCAATAATCGATAATGGGTTTATTGAATGCGAAGTAATCGCAATTTATTGCTTCTCTTATTGAGAGCAAAATCTTTCAGTAGTAGTTTAGACAGAGGGGGGAAATTCGAACATACCGATTGAAAACAGGAAAAAAATTGGGCCCTATCATGATGATTTTCTAATCTTATATTATCAGTTATGAGGTGTGCAATAGAATTACCTCCACGTGGTGCACCCTGGGCCACGTATACTCATACGGCAAAAAAGTTTATTTACTGGTAGTTGACTTCTGACTTCAAACTACCCTCACCCCATTGTATGTCATATTCGACTACTTCCACAGTAAACACCTCGCCTTTTTCCTACCTTCGTAATTGAAGCACTCATCTGCCCCCCCCCCTTTCGAATTTTTTTCCACTTTGATGTTCCTTCCCCTCTATGAAGCCTGAAGTCAACTAAAGGGCTAATGATAACTATCAGAACGCCTGCCATTTGATATAAATAAATATTATCTGT
>UZAE01013666.1:0-20246 GCA_900617975.1 Rodentolepis nana | reverse complement strand
GGGGGGTGGGGGGAGGGTGGGGTTGGTGTCAATATTCACATGGAATCAAATTTTGAATTTTTTAGTCAGATGTTTATTGGCTTAAGGGAATTTGTGATAAGAATGGAATTATTCGACTAGGTATTTATCAAATTATTGTAATTAAGAAAAACAGGCCAGCGGTTTAGAGAAAGGATTTGGGGCATGTTATCTTCTTAACTAAAACGTATGGGTTTGTAACCCACCTGTACATCATTGTGAATGAAGAAAAATCTATACTCCCCTCCAGTGATTAAATGAAAGCCATTCAGGTGAGGAAGACCTGGAAGGATATTCCTGTCGCCTACATATATTTTGAAGTCACTTTACCTCATTACCAAGGGGTGACCTTTGCGTTACCGAATGCTTTGACCCAGAGTGACATTCACTTATAGCATTTAATTGGATTCATTCCAAGTGAATGAGCATCTGGAAAAAAATTGTATACTTCGGTACATGGCGCAATGGCCCAGTAGGTGCTTAAATAAATGGCTTCAAATTGACACTGAATTGTTGTCACAAAAAAATGATCTTATCTATTTAACGGATGATAGCTTTTAGGCAAGGAAGGTAAAAAATTATCATTTCTGGTGACAATGTCTCTTCTGATCATAATTAACTAATTCTTTCACACACAAAAATATAACCGCGAACTTTATACACAAAAATTCCTGAATATTACAGATTGTAGAGCTGATGAAGGGGTTAAAATAGGTAAACTTGTGAGCTAGGTATAGAAGCGAGGGCGGAATTTTGAAAGCTCCCATTACAAAGGCACTAGAAAGCGTTACACTTCGACTTCTATTCCAAACTTGATTATTATGCTACTCTGACTAATGGGTCATCAAATCATTCAGAAATACTCTATCTATTCTATCAAATGAGATGGTGATCGCAAAGCGCAGTTTTAAAGTACTGACTTTTAATCTTCTTTTTCTACAAATTATTCCTTATGTTTCCAATTGTAGCTCATACTTACTTAGGAGTGGACGTGCGAAAGCTCTTCTATTTGCATGCTTGTAATGACCTTGGAAGATAAAAGTACTTACCAATGAGATAACGAGTTTGAGGAGAAATTATTTGCAACAGGGAGGTAGGTTTAAAGAAGTTAGTTGCCTTGTTGCATGCTATTGCACAGTGCTGCTAAAAATATAACTTCCGCAAATAGAGGAAGTCCACCAGAAGTGAGAAGGGAGGCGCGATAATATGCGTTGTAGTTTTTCTTTCTCCGCCCTAAGCACACACAGTAGTAGGTGTTGTTTTTGTCTTTTTAAGAGAGAGTACTTCTATAACGAGATGATTTTATATACAGTGAGTGGTTGGGCGCATGCCCAACGTTAACCAATAGCATTATAGGTCGAGAAGTGTTAAGGTGCGTTGTGCTAGTTGACTTAGGCACACGACCGCACTAATAAGCAAGAAAAATTAGTAAAAGCGAGGAAAGTGTAAATGCAAACTGTGTGTGTGTGCGTGTGTTGGCGTATACACCGTACGCGTGTGAAAACACGGACGCACAAGCGCGCGCGTAATGGTGATAACGAGGCGAATTGAATGTCAATCAAGCACACGTGATTTATCTCTTAGTTGTTCAGCCCCTCTCTCGCCCCCCCCCCCCCCCCCCCCACGGTCCCAGTATAATTTAAGTGCATACGTGCGAATAAATGCGCATGCACTATTGATGGTGGTTGGATGGCCTATTTCAGCCAGTTGTATTTTGACAAGGAAGAGCTAAAAAACAACATAAGTTAGAGGGGTGGGGTGGAATGTGAATGCTAAGATAGCAAAGCCAATGGCCCACCTTTGGTATATCACCCTATCCACATACATGGGGAAGCGAAAACACCCAGATTGGATTAGGGTGCGAAGTGGGCGTCTTGTCATGACTAATAACTGCAAAGTTGAAACCACCTTTTTGCCCAGATTATAAAGCTATCACCTACGTTTGCACGCAAAAATGCGGTCAGGGTATTATGACGATAATTTAAAACTCACAATTTTTGGAAATGGCTCCACCTACTTACTCGCTTAGTTTAGTGTAGCCTTAGCCTTCACGACACAGTTTTCCAAACTTGTTCAACAACTCAGGTGAGTCTTGATGATTTGGTATATCCAGTTACTTCAAATCTTCGTCATTATTTTAAGGAGACGTTATTTTCATTGAATGAGATTGTTAGAGTTCCATAGTATCAATACACAAAGGATACAGACATTGGTTTTTTTTAAATTTTAGGTATTTTTGGGAAAAGACGGAGATTGATGGGGGCGTATTTGCTTTTTTTCTAAGGGACTTGGAACATCATTTAGGAAAACCCCCCAAGAGTCTTTTTTTGATTATTAGATTTCAAGCAGGGGTGTGCGATAGACTTACCTCCACGTGGTGCACCCTGGGCAACGTATACTCATACGGCAAAAAAGTCTATTAACTGGTAGTTGACTTCTGACTTCAAACTTCCATAACCCCACTGTATGTCACATTCGACCCCTTCCACAGTACTCATCTAGCCTTTTCTCTGCCTTTCTGTCTGTTTGTCTGTCTGTTACATCTGTGAATCGCTCTTCTTTCCCCCTGTCGAATTTTTCTCACTTTAATGTTCCTCCCTTCTGTGAAGCCCGAAGTCAACTAAAGGGCTAATGATAACTATCAAAATGCCTGCCATTTGAAATAAATAAATATTTCAAGTAGACTTTTTTGGGGGGGGGGCATATTTAGAGCATCCAGAATTTTGGTCTTACCAGATAACCGCTGTTCAGTGGAGCTGTATTGAGTTTTGGATTGAAGTTGAACGTTTTTTTGTCCCAGTATCTGAGTCCAGTAACGCCTTGGTTATCAATAATTAACCTCAACTTCAGCTGATTAAATGGAGAAAAATTTGACACATTATTTATCTTATTACATCTATGCTAAATCTCAGTGATGATTAATGCACTTTCAGNGGGTGATGGTAGTTTGAAGTGAGAAGTCAACTGCCGGTTAATAGACTTTTTTTCGTATGAGTATACGTTGCCCAGGCTTCATCACGTGGAGGTAAGTCTATCGTGAACAAAATGAAAAGACTTAGACAAAATCGACTAATAAAAGTTTAAGTGGAGCTTCGAGGAAATACGGATAATAAGCCTTAATGAATAACAAATAATTAGACCAAATTAATGAATGATTTGCAGTTTGCACGATCTAAATAGAGAACATTTTGCAAGTGCCTGCACAAATGATATTTGCGTGGAATGACTACAGATGAGAACTTAGGAATATTCTATTAAGGAAATAATGGCCCACAATTTGAATGATTTAAATGAAATTAAGTTGACTGAGAATTTTATCCTTTCGATACCTTATGGTTTTCGAAATTATTGATTATCAGTTGCATAAGACATCTTTGTACATGATTTGCATATCGTTTTTTGACCCCATAATTGAGGCGTGTAACTCAGTTTCACCTCTTCTGCCTTGTGAGTTGAACTTCCCACCTAATCTCAGCCTCAGCTATCAGGTTGTAGGGATGCGCCGTTCCTCCTCCCTTCTGTGAAGCCCGAAGTCAACTAAAGGGCTAATGATAACTATCAAAATGCCTGCCATTTGAAATAAATAAATATTTCAAGTAGACTTTTTTGGGGGGGGGGCATATTTAGAGCATCCAGAATTTTGGTCTTACCAGATAACCGCTGTTCAGTGGAGCTGTATTGAGTTTTGGATTGAAGTTGAACGTTTTTTTGTCCCAGTATCTGAGTCCAGTAACGCCTTGGTTATCAATAATTAACCTCAACTTCAGCTGATTAAATGGAGAAAAATTTGACACATTATTTATCTTATTACATCTATGCTAAATCTCAGTGATGATTAATGCACTTTCAGTTATTGTTCCTAAAAGCTATGTGAAATTCGAACCTCTAGTTCTATAATTGCTGATAAAATTAAATGAGCAAATGTTAGAAGCACGCTGAAAGCAGATTTCAACACGGATATTTCTAATTAATCAGTTCCGGAAACACCCCCTCATCGCCTGCATACTCCACTTACGCACACCTATTCTGTCTGTTTTTTAGTTTGAAAATTTCTAACTCCTCATTTTGTTATTAATGTTACCGATACGGGGTGTGCGATAGACTTACCTCCACGTGATGCACCCTGGGCAACGTATACTCACACGGCAAAAAAGTCTATAAACCGACAGTTGACTTCTGACTTCAAACTACCATGACCCCACTGTATGTCATATTCGGCCACTTTCACAGTATTCATTTTACCTTTTTCTCTACCTTTGTGCCTGCCTCTTCTACATCTTTGAAACACTCTTCTGTTCCTCCCCTCTATGAAGCCTGAAGTCAACTAAAGGGCTAATGATAACTATCAAAACGCCTGCCATTTGAAATAAATAAATGTTACCGATACAAGGCACTACCCCAACCAAACTTGCATTAACGCAATAGACAAAATCGTGTATAATTATCAATCGATTTTAATNCTACTTGAAAGCGCTCAATGCTTCACACACATTATTTATTTATATCAAATGCCAGGCGTCTTGATGGTTATCATTAGTCCTTCCTTAGGGGAAGGAACAGAAGAGTTTTTCAAAGATGTAAGAGGCAAACACAAAGGTAGAACAAAGGTGAGGTGAGTACTGTGAAACTAGACGAATATGGCAGAGAGTTAGGTGATGGTAGTTTGAAGTCAGAAGCCAACTGCCAGTTAATAGACTTTTTTGACGTATAAATATGTTGCCCAGGGTACATCACGTGGAGGTAAGTCTATCCCACACCCCTGTTTCAGACATATATAGAACTATTGAATGATAAATAAATTAATGTGCTTCAAATATTATAAAAGAATCTTCTCAAATAGAAAGTGTTCAACACTGGTTTCAATGGATAAGGTTATGCGATTTTGCCTCTATCAACGCCCCCAATTTTGGTGAATTACATTCGAGATGGTTAATTAAGTAAATTGAATTATATACCGATTATTGCTCTAATAAAATTAGCATTCTGATGGCCCTTGAATATTTCGTATTGAAGGGAAATTTATTGTTTCAATGATTAATTTTTGTGCAAACTATCTTACAGCACCATTTTGCGATTAGGGAAGTCAAGTTAATGCAATTAGAACAGCCCCACAAGCAGTTCAGTTAAAACTTCCCTTAGTGTACATGATATTTGCTTATATGGGGTGTGCGATAGACTTACCTCCACGTGATGCACCCTGGGCAACGTATACTCACACGGCAAAAAAGTCTATAAACCGACAGTTGACTTCTGACTTCAAACTACCATGACCCCACTGTATGTCATATTCGGCCACTTTCACAGTATTCATTTTACCTTTTTCTCTACCTTTGTGCCTGCCTCTTCTACATCTTTGAAACACTCTTCTGTTCCTCCCCTCTATGAAGCCTGAAGTCAACTAAAGGGCTAATGATAACTATCAAAACGCCTGCCATTTGAAATAAATAAATGTTACCGATACAAGGCACTACCCCAACCAAACTTGCATTAACGCAATAGACAAAATCGTGTATAATTATCAATCGATTTTAATGCAGAACGAATCTCATTAAGGCAAACGCATAGATGTACATTAATTGTTTCGCGAGGCAAAACTCACATTTATCTCTGCATTATAACGCAATTATAGGATTAGAATTTGACAGTGCAAGCCAAACACTAGTGACTAAACGCAAATTTGGCCTGGTAAACTTTAATGCTACAATGCAATTTTTTGTCACAGTTGGATAATTCAGAGAAGAATTAGCTATGTGTTAAGCCAATTTCGCTTTTTGTCTCAAAATAAGTTAGATAGGCACCAAACTGACTAACTGAGAGGCAAGAACCATCATATTTGCTGCTGACATTTTCATTAGCACAAACTAACTTGACGCTTCCCCACTTCTGATAGAAGCTGTTGAATAAACGCGCACACAAAATACTCCTTCCCCTTTCCGAGAGAAATGCAATGTGTCAAAATCCCTCTTGACCCCTTCTGCAAACTAGGCTGAAGATTTAAATAACAGATATGAACATGGCGAGAAAAAATGGGGGAGGAGGAAGAAGGAGCAGGGATGTATTTTGCCCTGAAATGATGCAATCGGAGTCAACAAGATTGTGCGCATTGAAAGTGAGATATCAACAAAATGACTTTGGGGAGGGGGGAAGACAATCTCTGAGTATGTCGTAGTAAATAAATGCCGAAAAATAGTGGTAAGGAGTAAGAGAAGACAAACAATAGTAAGCGCGTGCAAGGGATAAAAGAGGAAATATGTATATCACGAAAAAAGAGACAAGGGAAGCAAATTAGTCTGCTTTCTCAAAATAAAAGACCTGATAATTAATTATCCCAATCATTGATTTTCGGGAAGATGCTGGGGTTCTGCGCCTGGGGTAATTGTGGTAGTGGTGAGACTGTTCCTATGGGAACCAGGACCCTCGACCATTGATTTCCGGCGAACAGCAGGGACACTTTCTGGTGTTGCTATGGTAACTCCTGTGGATTCTTGGAGCAACCCCTCTTTTAAAATTGCCTCCTCTTCTGTTGTCGATTTTTGAAGGGCAGTTTTAGCTCTTGCCATATTGTAATCCCCCGAATCGAAAAATTTGTGCTAAAATAATAGTAACATATCGGAGTCATTTGTGAATAAACGGGCTAGCTACTAAGGTAACCTGGTTTTAGCCCTCATGTTCAATTTGAAAAATTAACGCTACTAAGATTTGAATAGTAGCAAGAATATACTTAAAATGTAGTAAAACGGAAAATCTAATGAAGTTTTGGCTATTCTCATAACAACTCAAGTTCTATATATATTTAAATTACCATAATTATCATGAGGTAAAGGATGCGTAGAAGTATGCGGTAAGTAATGCAATTAGTAAATGATAGCCCAATTAACTGAAAGTGAATTGTAAAGATGAAAAAAGAGAAAGATTAGCCTTTGCACAAGCAAAACAAAATAAATGTACGAAAGTGGATGAAATACGTGCTTAATCAGAGAGAATGAAAAATACTCAAAGAACGTGATATAATCTCGGCCTTTCGCAATAAGTGCATGAAAAAAATTATCACGAATTAGAAGTGTTATGCATTAAACATCGGTTTATCACCTCAGGTTGGAGGTACCTTCGAATTAAAACATGTCCGTTTTTCCCTACATATGGGGGCATTACCACAACTTGCCGGTTGACAGACTTAATCATTCCCCCCCCCCTTTAAACTAACGAAAGTTGTTATACTTATCTACACGAAGCAAAAAATTCAAAGAGTCAGAAAATGTTTCTTTAATTCCACTAATTTCGCTTATATATCTATCAACCACTAAGATTTAAAAAAAGACGATCTGTCTTGTAAAAGTGCACACCATTAAAATGAAAATTCAATATACAAGAACAGTGATGATTGGTGTACATTTTTTTCTTTTTTAAAGACCACAATTTAATGTCATCGAATAACCGATTCAGCCTTGAAGGTTAATGGACCTTATCTGTACGATTTTTAGAGGAAAATACAATGGAGGAAACACATGAAAGGACGATAAATAATAACAACCAGATGGTAATTTGATCACATTTCACGACAAATTTCATGGATTGTAAATTCAACCACGTGCTATAAAGCAGACTTGAGATTAATCATTTAATTAAACTGATCAAAGACAATAATTAATTCGTGACAAAAAATCATATTTTCTCAAAGGAAAAGTTATAGCTTTACATAGCAGCATGGAACTCCCATAGCATTTGCTGTGAGGAATACAAAGTGCCATGTAAAAACAAAAGCCAATAATTTTGTGGCTGTGATGGCCCTTCACGGATTGAGATATATGAGATTCTCATTGAAGGTTGACCTTGAAGACGATTGAAAAATGGTTACACTGGATGTACATTTTAAAGAGCGTAATAAATATTACACAATGCAGTTGTAATTCGGTTGAGCGGGAGGAAATGGTATATATTCCAAAATTGAATAATTGTGGCGTTTGCTATCGTTGAAGTTGTAGAAAGGTTTGCTAATAAAAGCTACGAAATGATGTCTGTAAAACCAAACAAATCCGAGTCTAAGCGACCAAAAAATTTGAGGGAAAAAAATAATCTTACTCCTAAAATCCAATGCTAGCCATCTTAAGAGAAGAAATTGCATCCTATTATACAGTAACCCTTTGGTAAAAGACTTACAACTGAGAAGGATGAAAAATGGCTTAACTAAAGGAGAATTTGATTAAAACCATTCACAAAAGGAGTGTGATATGGTTATCGGGGAGCACAGGTTCTGATTCTTGAGATCCATTACCAAGTGGGACTAGAGAGAGAGGGGGAATTAGACGTGAAAATGGGAGGGACACAACTGAATGAAATATATGGAGACCCCACTGAATTAGATCGCGATAGCAAGAAACAGCACTAATCACGAGTGTTAGACCATAAAGTTTGAAACAGGTCAAAGCTAATCAGGCAAGACAGGATCGTAAATAGCAAATAAACTAGTGTAGGAATATATAGTGGGCAAACCAAAATACGCTTAATAAGCTGCTTATTGATATCTTCCTGTTCCTTACCTACCGCATAGTATATTTTGTTCATGTATTTTAAGGTTTAGTAACTACGATGAAGGCGAACTATTTTAGCCACCTTCATAAGAGTATCCAGCTGAAGTGGTAGAAATACGTACCCAGACTAAGAGCGTGTGCTCTGTCCAAACTTCAGGCACATTCTTCGTGAAAAAATGTTGATTAATCACCTTTATGTCCACAGGACACAAATCCCTATCTGCCATATCCGATGATCCTATCAATTCTCCTTTTCTTCCACAACTATTCCATTTTATGAAATAGTACATCTCCACTCATCCTCACGCGCGTCCTTGTCCAAGTGACCCATGTAAGCTGCCTTTGTATTTCCACACATACACACACACACAAGATAGTCACTTGTCTTCTCGCACACTTCCTTCTCCTCCCTCGAGTTCACATAGTAGTTTATTCAGTGCAAACTTACCAACAAAACCTCCCTTCTATTTACGTCATAGCTATTGTCCAATTAAATCTAGTAAAATGAATCAATGAGTAATCGTTTAACGCCCTCAGGACTATATGGCCTGCTTTCAAAATATGCTCAATTAATACTAGACACGCAACAGAAAGTGCTATTGTGTTTTGAAACATGTTCAAAACGTCCATAGCCTTCGCCTGATACCCCACCGAAACTCCCCACGTCAAGATTAAACTGCCGCGAGACACGGGTGAGTGCAGTTGGGTAGATTTTTCCACAAATAATTCAAATGTTAAAGGGTTAACACGTCAACAACAGTTTCCGTTATAAGAAAAGTTTCCCATCTTGAAAATTGAGCGCCTTTGGACCAAAATTGACAGACAGAGTGAACTGATGAGAAATGACAAGATATACCACTAATTCAGCGATGATAGTAGAAAAGTGCAATCTTCTCAAATCGGATTTGAAAATAAACCGAATAACTAAAAATGAGACTCGGAGAAATCTCGAGCAGAAAGTAGAATTATGGTGTCATCAACTTCCATTCAAATGAAAGCGAGATCAGAAAGCACCGGTGGATCAATTTATATAAATCCAAATATGATACATTCAGTAGAGCGATGTTACAAGAATTGAGAAAATAAACTATTACGAAATCACATGAAATCTAACCATCCAGATTTTCAATATGAAGATGATAAAAAAAGAGGATTGAACCTCGAATTTAAATAACAAATGAAAACCTGACCCGGTGATGCTGAAGCCCACATGAAGTGCGGTTCCTATGATGCCCTCTTCTGCTACTAATTCTTGCTTTGAAAACTGAAATACCCTTCTCTCTTCTACATGTTTAGAAGTATCCTCATGATTAGAAGCTGTAAATATTTTGTGTTTTACTCCAAAACAATACAAAAAACTCAGATAGAAGTACTTAACCGTTGTGTTGAATAACAGGGTTCCTGAACCCTGTTATTTTTGCATCAAATGATCACCTCTATAACAATGTGGATATGAGTAAAATTGGCCGAATTAACTGCCCCCGATGTAATTCAAAACTCTTTTAACATAATTTACCTTGAACTAAATACAAGTCAAGACGAGAAAAACTGAGGGTTTGTTATCGCAATATAAGCCGATGGTTCTAAGCAATTAAAACACTAAGGACATTGTTTAAAAAGACAGTACTAGACATGAACCTTGTTTTTGCAGAAAATGAATCAAAACAACCAAAAGAGGGGGCTAAAAAGAGGAAATTGGCATTGAACAAGGCAAACAAGTATTTGCTGCAATCAAGGGGAGAAGAATCGAAAAAAAGTAGGACACCTTGAAGCCACGAGGTTGATCTCATCATATTAATTGACCTCTTCCCAACCCATTGAGTTTCATGAACCCCTTGCTCACTGATTTCAGCTACATCCCCCACAGTTAAAACTTCCAAAATTTAGCATCACCAGTAAAGATAACAGAGGACAAAAGATGTAACAAAAGTAGGGACATCTTGGAGTACTGCAGAGGCTAAACCCACGACTTTTATGTGCTGGTTTAGTTTAGATCAAATGATCAGGAGTAGGCTTCGTTGAACTAGACTCTCCATATTTCTAAGTGCCGTAGCTGCGTTAGGGTTAAGAGAGTGGGCAAATGCTTTGGCTTCGGAGAATATTTTGAAACTAGAAGTGGGAAATTGATTTTACGAAGCTTGAAGCAAAAAGAAGCCACGAATAAGTTTTCAAAATCTCCTGTCAATTGTGACAATGGAATGAATAAGTAATATTAATGATCAAAGGTTACCCCATCCCCCCCCCCCCCCCCCCCCCCAATTGTGGATCGATTTCATTTTAGACCACACGAAAACCGGTTAGGAGTTATCCTTATTGACTAGTAGTTCAATACTGCGAGTGACTTAGTTCGATGTTAAAGGCAATGCTCGCATGCCTACATTGAGTTTTTATTTTTCAAGTGCAGAGAGATAAACTATGTATTTTGGCACGGTCTAGATATCATGTAGCTGGAATTAGAGAGCAGATATTCACAACGGAAAGCGAGAGATAAATATTGTTATAAATTCCAAAAAAAACTTTAACAAGTCCTATTCGAGCAAGACTTATTAATGCAGATCAGTTGCCAATTCTTTAACTATTACAGTTTTGGATCAGAAATGAAGATAAACAGCATTGATCCCCACTAATAACCTGCAAAGTAGATCACCGAAAAGGGGCATAAAAAATAATTAACGTAATTAGTAAACGTTCCCAAAGGAATATGAGTCAAACGCAAACAAAATTCCAACATCACTTTATCATTAAACTATTCTAGTAGCAAAGTCATCTGATACTCATGGATTTGCCTCAAATAAAAGCTAAAAATTTTTCATGAGAAGGTGACAAGATTTCATCCTTAAAAAAACTTCCAGGATGCTTTCTGCCGAATAGAAATTAAACGGAGTACTTTTAGCGACTAAAATGTGCTCAATTCCGGAGTCCTTGCCTTGAAGAATTTTGGTCTAAAGGCAACTATTAAGGAATTTGCATGTTATTATCGAATTTTGGCATTTGTGGCCATTTTTAAGTCTTGAAAGATTGTCGGAAAAGCCCGTCATTTTTTTTTCAATAAACAATGCATTTTGATATTCTTATCAATGTGTGTTAACCAATGAGTTTCGATCTGCAGATAAATGCCTTAATGGAAATATGAGTTGCCCTTTCACAAAGTTCCAACTCAACTCAAATCCCTGAGTCAAGGAAAAAAGGAGAGGATTTAAAACTCAAGAAATGATCTTACTATTAAGAAATATCTGAAGAGATAATTGGCTCAGCAGTGGGGATTTAAATATCCAGATGCAGGCGTAGTAAACCGACATTTTAAATTTCAATGTGAGGAAGATTGCGTGCATGAGTTTTGTTCAAATGAAAAAAACACTATTAATACCTTTTTTGTTTAGCTTAAACTCCACTCCTCCATTAAAGTGGTACCATTTAGCCACCCATGAACACGCATTTGCCAGCTCATACACGTACTTAATTTCTTAATGAACTACTTTGCTACTTCGTGTGTTAAGATTCTAACCAATGATTAAAACTTGCAAAGTGCTTACAGTTCCACTGGTAATTACAATAATTTTTAATCGTAATCAAGCAATACAACTCCCGGTTATTACTCACTAACTGCGTCATAATAACTTCACAGGTGACAAGATTACATGATTGGATAAATAGTCAAAAATAAAACAGCCATTTTGATAGTGTAAATTACTTAAAACAATTAATTCACGGTTCATCAGCACTGCCTTTTTAGGTTTATTGATTTACAATTAGTACTTATCTAACTCGTAACTGACGCTGGATCGATTTCTATTGAATATATATGGAGATATATGCGAATGTTATCTGCATTAGATTTTAATTAAATCATCTTTTATTCATAATCACCTCGTTTTATGGCAGCCAGCCCCACATATTCGCAATAATATTATTAGATTCATATAGTATAAAATTGCAGCACAATAGAAATACAAAAAAACTGACACCTCATTAACAGACATTAAAACTAAGCCTTTCAATCTACATGACAGTGATAAAGTGTTGGGACATGAGGGTATTAAAAACAAAGACTTTACACAGTAGAATTTTTTATCTCTTCTTTGCCAATAAGCTTTTTCAGTCATTCGAGAGAGACAAAAGGTTGAAATGTCAAGATTCGGTCACAATTGAGGGCAAACAACAAATGCCGCGATTTACAAGAGTGCAAAAGGGTTCAAAATTTGAAAAATTAAAACCTCGGTGTCTTGCGTAATTTTAACAAGATTCTTGCAATTGCAATAAGATACGATTATTCCTCGAAATAAAATCCCAGAAATAACAACTCCACAAACTTTAATCGTAGGAAGAAGCTAAACACGATGCGCATGCAGGCACTAATGAACCAGAACCAGCGCATACAAGGTAGGACTAGCACCTAACAGCAATACCACAAAGCGCAAAACAGTGATGTGGATCAAGATGTACTGAATTAAATTACGATGTGAACTCGAGAGAGTAGAGGAAGAGAAATGAAAAGGAAGTGTGCGAGAAGACAAGTGACCATCTTGTGCGTGTGTGTGTATGTGTGGAAATACAAAGACAGCTTACATGGGTCACTTAGACAAGGACGCGCGTGAGGATATGAGTGCAGATGTACTTTTTCATAGAATGGAATAGTTATGGAAGAAAAGGAGAATTGATAAGATCATCGGATATGGCAGATAGGGATTTGTGTCATGTGGACATAAAGGCGATTAACTAAAGTACTTTAATGAAATAAAATTCCAAAGCAATTTTCGTAAACGTGTAGTCATCCATTAAACCACAGAATTTTAAAAATATATGCGAATAAATTAATTCGATTTTCGACTCCATCTGGCTGTCTGGACTTACTAAATGTGATTCGTTTCTTAGTGAAGCCGAAACTTTCAAGTGTATAAAATTAAGCTTTAGGTGTATAAGTAACAGTATAAACGTCGACATAAGTCAATCGAATATGTGAATTTTCTACTCAAAGATGTTCTTTTTAACCCCCCCCCCTCCCCTCCTTCCTTTCCAATGAGAATTCGTTAAATGTGGTCATAAGGCCATTCTGCACTAAAATTCTTTCACCTTTGCCTACTTCGTACGCTTTACTCCTCTTCCGAGACTTTTCGAACAGATTCGCACTTCCATTCTTGAGTTAGAACCATTTGGCGAACCATCAGACTCCATTCACCACTTACGCTTCCCGTCTCGAGTAAGGTACGCGCTCTGTTGTAAATATATTATTTGCCTCGCAAGCGATAGTTTCTTAATCAGTGCCTCAGGACATAATAGATGTATACAGTGTATGTTTTAGAAATCAGTTTTGATGTATTTGTTTCTCCAAAAATATCAAGAAGGGAAAAAAGTTCTTCAGTTGCCTGTGGCATGTGACACCCCAACGTCTCAACATGAACATCCGGTCCGAGTTTCCCCATCTCCATATCGAATGACACAAATAGCTCAACTAGTATAATATGATCAGTGTATGGACATCAGATGATAAAAGGGATAAAACTTTTCGGAGCATCTGAACAGGATTCATAGGGACTACCATACACTGACACGCTCACGCCTAGGAATGTAACCACACCAATACTTATATATTCAGGAAACAAGATGTCAATCAAAGTCCAATTTTTTCCAAACTACATAAACAATTGTACCACCGATGAGTTAGAGGAAATCTTGCAACTTAATCTATGGAGTTTGAGTCAAATGTAACCAAGAAATTATCTTATAAGCGTATAGTTATATGTCTAAATTAAAATTTTATCCTCAATCATTCAAAAAATTTACATCTTTCTTAAAGCAGTCTGGCGTGCATAATTTTAGGTAAATTTAAATAGCTAGCATTGAGTGCTGAGGATTGTATCTAGTTTGTAGGTTAATAAAGACACAACATTCAACGATTCAGAGAACCTTTAAGGTTTCTTTTAAAGAAAACGCCAAAACAGGAAAAAAGTATCTCTCATTAAGCAAAAGATATGATGGTGTTTTAAGCGAAAAGCTGAATCTATGAGCGAAGTATTGAATTGCTTTGTTAATGATTAAAAGCGGAACAAGAAACAAGCACTTCATGACCATTGTATTTTAATATAGCATTTTGCAAAATCACAAAATGATATTATTTATTAAACAAAAAGCAGGATAGATTAAGGTTATATACTCACAAAGGCCTCCACAATTCTTTTTAAAAAATGTGTATCAAATCTACACTACGATTAGGTCAAATATTTTAACTTTTTAGTAATACTAACGCACACTAGATTCCCACAGTGAACTACTTCGCCTATCTTAGACACTCATTAACTCAAGCGATACGACCCCTATTAGCAAAAAATAGCTTCTCAAGTTCCAAACAAACTCAGATCCACTAGTCACCCTCCTATATCAAGTGCCTAACATTCCAGTGCAATTAGAGACGTCTCCTAATCTCTATTACTTTCAATTAACTTCTTCCAACTCATCATAACCTCTGCAGCTCTATACAATTATCCTGTTCTTATTCTACAAAATGGAAATAAGCAACAAAAATTCAGATTATAAATACCATCAGAAAAATAATGAGGTAGAATAAAAAACGTTGCCAATAACTAAAAACCAATAACCTCGAAAAAAAGTTGAAAAATAAATTTTGAACAAAGAACAACTTTTAACCTCGGCATAAATTTAAAAATGTATTAAACATAATGCAGTATAAAATGTAATTGAATATAATAATCTTAGTTGACCAAACATAAGATCAGACAAAGCCAGCAATAATAGAGCAAAGAGAAGAAAAAGGAGACAATAACTGTATCAGTTAGCAAAACATTCAAACATATTTACCTTACATATTGAAAGCTAAGTTTAAATCTCAGTAAAATGGTAAAAAATACTTACACCACGATTTAACCGTTTCTGAAGAACCATCGAAGCTGCACACTTTTGAGAGAGACCAGGGTATTTGGCTTTTAATTCGGATTCCTGTTCCTCCTATATTTCAGAAGGGTTAGAAGTAAAAAATTAACAAACCAAAGGAGTTTTTACATCCGAAGCAGACATTTTGAGGAGAAGATGAAAAAATAAACTAAGAGCCTCTAAACACTGAACACCAGACGACCTAAACCAATACAATGTGCTGGTATGAAGCTACGCGCAGAAATTTGGTTAAGTCAAACCTACATAGAAGTTCGTAATTACTTCAATAAAAAGGAAAAGAGCAATATTAAATTTATGGTGAATTTGAGTTGATTTTCCGCTGCATTCAATATTTATAATTCTGTTTTTAAACATGGCTTCCAAGAAACTTCGAAATTTGAAATGCAATTAATTTCCTTTGATAAACCTTATTTATGCTTTATATCCATAGCTTTTAAATAAGCTCATAAGAAACAATATATTTGACTCCAGTTTCACATGATTTTACGGATTTCATACTTCTCTTATTCCATAATATTCTAGTCAAAATGAACAACTATAATTCAAAGATGACATAATATTGTTGAGGACGCAAGCTATATTGATGAAATGAAAATTCAGTGAATGAAAGTAACGGATGCATTTTTAATGCTGGGATTAGCTCCAAAACATCGAAGAGTCAAAATTTATTAAATTTTATGTTTATGTTGTTCACTGTTAACTAGATGGGTAACCCGGATTCTTCTTGCTTCTCATTGATTATAGTAATTTTTGCTTAATATATTCAATTCTTATAGAATCGTTTTCACCTCAATGGCTGGTATTACTGACTAAATTGATCTTTTCATTCGATAGTTTAGAAGCAAATTCATTTAATTGAAATTCTGCTTCCTAGAACCAAAAATTTTCAAAATTTTATTTTAGCGCACACATTTGCACATTATGTGTTACAAAAGCTTTCGTCAATTTATTTTGAACCATTACTGGCACTTGAAAGGTATATGTGATGGAAAATATGATATTTGATTGCAAAATTATTCCATAGTCTATCTATGATTCATTATTAGATTTACTCTATTTTGATTGTTTCAATTTATTAAAGTCAAGTATTTAATATCAGTGAAATCAATCACATAGTGTTTAAAATGTACAAATCACAAAAGGTTCTACCAAATCTCTTTTAACTGGTGTTCGTCCACTAATGGCAGAATTATTCCATCCTGACCAGTGCCAGAATGCAGTATTGCTATGATAATGGCGTTTAATACTATTGTAACAATTTCGAAAGTACAATTCAAATTGATTGAAGAAATTTAGTAAATACTGTTGTGAATTTAATTCGACGTTTCAACTAAACGTCAATTTTCAAAGTTATATTGATATAATCAATTGAATACTCAAATCGTGGTTTCTTAGCGTTAAAATACAGGTTGTTGCTTTAATTAGCTATATGTATATTCGCACACCACTTGTATTTAAATCCGACATGCCAGATACTTTGAATAACTTCAAGCTCTCTTTAAAACAGTTCTAACCATAAACGCTTCCACGTTAAATACAAAATGAATATATACAAATATAAAAAGTCATAAAATACACAGAATTAATTATAGGTGTTTTGTTTCCTAGGCTAGTATGAGCTTCGTTTTGAAAACAGGGGATGAGATGTTTCTAAAAATTTGATTGAACCATATGCACAAATAATAAATGTATTTATAATAATATAACAATATATATTATTCTTAGAATTGTAAAAAATTGTGAAATGCTGATAAAATTAGTAAACATATTTTCCCAAGATATATATTGAAATTACGTATTGAAATTTTCCATTTAATTTAATTACTTGTTTAAATATGTATTATTCTTTTATATTTATCAAGCATAAATAACTCCAAGCTGGATTAAGTCTGTTTTAAGTGATTGGTCCTTTTTTCGCTTTTTTAAGTCCCCTGTGGTCGTTTTATTGCTTTGACCATGGAAGGCAATGATATGTCCACTGATGAAATTTTGCCCGCGTTGTCTGCAATTAAATCAATTTTTGATGATTTCGGACTTACTGATTTGGATGATAGTGTATACATTCACGTAATGGATATCATCTCAAGTAATGTGAAACAAAATATAATTCAAATTTAGCCTACACTGGTGAAGTACTTAGTGATGCAAAGTCGATTGCACTAGCATCAAATCATTCCCAGGTAACTGATGATGATATCGCGTTGTCAATCGAAGATAAAATGGACCAACTGGTCTTTGCTCCACTTCATTCGGATCTACTTCTTGAGTATGCTGAGAAAATCAATTCCCAACCACTTCCTCCAATTAAGTCAGGCTCTAATTTAAGGTTAGCTCCTGACAAGTTCACAACTACTGCTCCAAATTATGCAATTGCTACAGATTCCGCCACTAAGGTAATTTATCTTAGATTTATAACATCTTTCTGCAATCGTAGGTGTTAAATCATCCTCTACCAGTAAATATGCCATCAAGAATAGTTGTTCCCAACACTAATACTGCTTCCCCTCAGAGTAATCTCTCCCTTTATCGCGTTTCCAATTCTGGTGTTGTTCCACGACCAACTCTTATTTCCGGGCCTACTTCAGTCTCATCCAATCCGGCCGGGACTTTGGGGGATTTGTCCAGTTCTGGTATCCATGTTATTGGAGCTACACAAAGTGCATCATCCTCGCTCATTCGAGTACATTCCTCAAATTTTGTTCAACCAGCACAATCTCAAATGCCTGGTGGACTTCAAAATTCTGCTACTACTGGTATTGTTCTTACTATTTTTAATTTTAGATGGCGTGAATTATTTAAACATGTTTCTCATATCTTATTCATGAGCCAATTATTATATCATAACTGTAGTATTACAGAATATTTCCCACAACAATGCTCGTCGTTTAAATATAGAAAGTTGTAATTATATCGCCATATGATTAGCGCCTCATGCCACTAGTTGGGGTTATCTTAAATTTTATATCCCAGTAACTAATTTGCCACTTCCATACTGTTCTAATTTAGCAAAGGGGGATTAATTTTATGTTTCTTGTTGCGTCGTTTCAGAAATAGCCGTCTTTTGGAGTTCTGTTTCACATAGTCGTAACTGGCATTTCATAGATGGGGGGGGGGGGGGGGGGGGGTAAGTTTCTGTCACGGTATGAAGATTTTATCAATTCGAGATTCAACCTGGGGCATAGTTGCCGTTATATTTTTCTGCTCATTTCGCAACCTTGGTATGAACAAATGGACTATTATCATGTTTTTACTTCGTCTTGTAAATTGAGGTCTGAATTCCTATCTCAATTTCATAATTCTGGTTAAAACGTGGTCGCACTGGTGTTGTTTGTATGAGACAACCATATATAACTATCGTCGGAGATTTTCTTTATCTGTTGTATCAAGATTTTAACTATTTTTTTATATCTTTTTAGCGTCGAGTTTACTACGGAAGCTTGGAGATGAATAGAATGAATATACGGATCACTGTAAATATGTATTTAATTTGTGTATGTATTACGGACTGGAATCACTTTATTTTACTTAGAGAATATAGGCTTTATGACTCTTGTCGGTATATTTTTTGGAGGGTATTATGTTTTACGTTTATTTAACCCTTTTTTCGGACGTGTTGCTTTAGGAAAAAAAGGCTGGAGTTTCTTTCAGGTAAATTATGATTTGATGGTTAAAGCTAGCAATACTTCCGGTTGGCCATGATGTCCCCTTCTTAGGGCTAATGTGGTAGAAATAGCCATTCCTGTAAAGTGGGACCACGGATTTATTGGACAATTGGGAGTGAATGAGAAGGGTAATGGAAGAAGTAAGTAGAAGGGAAGGGGTGTTAGCACTGGGCGAGGACAACATAGCTATGAGAAACAGTGGAAATGATGCGTGGTTAGGTGACTTACTATCTCACGCTTTACGTTCTTTGACAGTTACAGTATGGCTAAGTAGGCACGTAATCCACAGACTGTCTTTTAGGGTATTGATCAATACATGCTTGGCAATTACATGTCCTGCATATTAAAATCGAACAGGAATATTGGCTATATTCTGACGAGTCTGCGTGTCAAAAAGGTTAGTGTCAGAAACCGAGTTCCTCACTGGGAGGGGGGGGGAGTTTAAGTAAGGTTATTCATCTTTCCTAGATAAGTTTGGGAATTAGCACTAATTGTTATTCTATGTGAGCATGAGCTGATTTGCTTTCTCTGTTAGAGACCAGATTTGGGGTTTCATTGGGGCCCGAGGTGTGATTGTTTTGCAAGTACACAAGAGTGCGAGAAATGAAACCGTGAGCGCATTTATAACCCGGAAAACTCTGTATAGTTCCAAGTTGGCCTCTGAGGCTTTAGCATGGCATTTTTCAAAGGAATCTGTTAAGCTAGCTCTTCGTACGTTGGGATTCTTCGAGAGCCCAAATCGGCGTGTTGTGTTAAGGAGTTTTAATCCTTTGCTCTTTGTGGGAGCTTAATAATAAGACCACGAAATCAACAAGACTTTAGGGGTAAGAAGGAAAATCAAATGATGTAGTGGATAATGCGATTCTTCAGAATGAGGGGTGGCTAATCAATAGAAAGTAAAAGGAATTACGAATGGGGAGATGCTGAGTGAAGGACCTCTGAGTTGGATTTGATCAGCAGGAGTTGGTGGAAGTCAAGTGCGGGTATACTTGAGACGTCGATGAAGAAACTACAGTATCCGGCCTGGAAAAAGAGTTCCCCTCGGTTTGTATATATATTGAATTGATATTAGTAAATGGCGTATTGACATCCCAGTGCGATTGTTTGGGGGGGGGGGGGGGGGGGGGGGGTT
>UZAE01013665.1:0-20251 GCA_900617975.1 Rodentolepis nana | reverse complement strand
AGCCCTTTAGTTGACTTCAGGCTTCATAGAGGGGAGGAAATTTAAAAGAGAGAGGAGAGAAGGGTGATTCACAGATGCAAAATTGACAGACACAGCGGTGGAGAAAAGGGTAAGATGAGTACTTGGGAAGTTGTGGAATATGTCATAGAGTTGGGTCAGAGTAGTTTGAAGTCAGAAGTCAACTGCCGATTTATAAATCATTTTGTCGTATGTGTATACGTTGCCTTTTCGATTAAGACATTTTCGAAGTTCAACTGATCAAATACTTCGGAAAATGCTGTGACTGAGGCTATACTTAGGTTTGAAGGATGTTTAAAGTTGAAATCCCGCGCCAGCTTAAACGTGTTAAACAAATTAATAAATAGATGGAACGGTATAGTTGTTGCCTAGTTACGTTGAGAAATATCATTTAATTGGATTTTGCGATCAAAAGTGTACCTTAACACTTTGTTATATATATCTGATAATTTTTTTTCTTAAAACGTGATTTTAGTGTAAAATTGTAAACCTAATACCATAAGAGTTAGAACTCAACAACTTTAGCAGGACTTAACTTTTTAATCTTCTTGAAATTTTTCATATTTGGACTCGAGAACATTTTGTTTTAATGAATCCTTGTGAAAAATTACCTGCAATTAATTGCAATGGTTTGTATATTGTGCGAATTCTTATTGGTTTAAATTTTATTTTCGAAGAAAAAAAACAATTGAATACCTGAAATAAGTGGGAGTTTCTGAGTTAACTCTGCGCTAGTAAACTTTCAGTAACTCGTAGAGCATTCGACTTTGTCAAGTGTTGCTATAAATAGTTTTCTTTTCCCCAACTCTCTCTCTCTCTCCCTCTCGCTCTCTCTCTCTCTCTCTCTCTCAATCTGCATCCAACATCCCCAAATTCCCTCATTGCCACTAGCAACCAATTTGCGCATTGTCTGGCATGGAGTCATGGAGGAAACGGGTTCACTTCCTCATTCCACATTCTCTACTCAAATGGCTGTAATGAAGGTCTGACTCTGGAGGAATGGGAGAGTAAATTTTCTCAGCCTAGGCGTGTGGGTAGGAGAAAGTAATGATCTCCAGATTCGTTATTTGAGCATTTGCTACTCTTCCGCGCGCTCTCCCTCTCCCCATTTCCCAAACCTTGCTCGCTCTTCCACTACTAGGCTCATCCACCCTCTCCTCCCCCCCCCCATTTTTCACCCACTCCTTTTTTGTTCGCGTCCTTTCTTCTTTTCCTACCATAGAAGGGTGGAAGAGGGGGAGGGGGAGAGGAAGAGGGCCAGAGGAAGACGGTAGTAGTTGCTGTGCTTTCTCATTTGCGTCTCTTCCGATCCCCACAAATGGGTTTTGTTGGTTACTACACGAAAACCACATGCTTCTCTCTTTTTTCTGTCTCTCTCTCTCTCTCTTCCACCCTCGCCTTTTTCAAAGAGAGGATTTTGAGAATTTTGTGCCCTTGTCGAATTAAAGCTGTGCTTTAACAGAGGTGATTTAAAGTGGATTGAACAAGAAGTGCATGATTTTAGCTTTTCATTTTAAATGGAGCAAGGTCTTTCTTGTGTTTGAAACCATCATAATGAAAATTTTCCACTAATGGAAATGATAAGCTGAAATATTCTTCTATTGATAGTTTAATTGTTTTATTGATTATCATTTAAAGTTATTCATTTTTTCGCTATCCAGATTTCACTAATTTATAATGATCTACTTTTATGTTAGAATTTTAACACTAAATAAAAATTTACATTATTAATTTTTATTTATATATCTTGATTTTTAATTATGCTTGTTTATATTTAAGGTGCAGTGCATATAGTAACATTTTTTAACTCTACTAGAACAGATGAAATTGTAAATAAAATTTCAGTGATATTTTGAATTAATATTAGTTTCATCTTGAATATCTTTTATTTTTAATAATTTATATTTTACTTAATTTAAGATAAACCTGAACAGTTAGCTATTCTGGAGCCATTGGAAATGGGCAATCAGCCACCTGCAGTTCCCCCCCATCAGAATCTCATTTCGGTAAGTTTATTTCAATTTTCATTTTAAAATTAACAATGCAAAATTTTAAACCGATATAACGATCGATTGGTACTCTATTTGATAAAATTGAGATCAATATTTTGTTTTTTCTTAATTGATCCCCGTTTAAAACACTCTAAATGCATTAACTTTTCGAGAAAAAATGTTCCTTCTTGCTTGCCTTAACGAGACATTTGATTAATCACATCAGTTGAATGTCTTAGTCTAAGTTAGGCTAAAGATAGCTAGATAATTTCCAATGTTTGAAATATTTTCTTATAGATTAGCGCTTTTTTACTATTCAGTTTGAAACGAAATGCGACTTTTCGCTGTGTCAGGCGAACCAGGAGGAAAGACTTCCCAAGAATATCTTCTCACCCCAATCCCAGGAATCGATGACGCCAGTTTCGTCATATTCCATGACAATAGCAAAATCGCCCCTCCCAACTACCAGCGTAATGCGTCGGCCGGCACCCCGTCCCCCTGTGAATACGTCTCAACGATCTTCACCACCACCTCTGATTACCATGGCTGAAACGAATTCCATCTCACAAAGCTCTACAACAGTAGCCAACGGAATCGCTGCTGATCCATTAAAAGATGACTCAATGTTAGCTCATTTTGCTGTTATTGAAATAATTTAAAGGAAATAAGTTATCCCACCCTTTTCTCCTTTTAAAGTCCTTAAGGAAGATATTTATCGTGAGTTAACATAGTTTTGTGCAAAGTGTTTTTTGTGTTAGCAACTTTGGTTGCTGTTTTTTGTTTTAAAATCAATATTTGCAGAGTAAATCAAATACACAAGGTTATTAAGTGTTTTACCAACTAAGAATTAGGCAAAGAATCAGCTTATATAGTTTTTTTAAATAATTCTTTCAAATTTGTTTGAATATTTTCCCTGTTTCATGCCAATTTCAGAACAACGCCTTTTTCGACGGATACCTGCAGAGTCTTTGAAAATTTTTTCTAGTCTACACTTGTAAAGCAATGTGAGGGCAAAACACTCAAAGGATATTCTCTTGAGATTGACAACTACCTTTTTCCTAAACGAAAGTAATATGGAAAGATTTTTTATTTACTTCACGTCAAGAACAAACGCATTTTATCATTAGTTTTAGGAGAATGTCGTTGAAACAGTAACTACTTTTATAACTGCACTTAAAATACTACTGAAATGAAATTTTAAATTAGCAAATAAAAGCATTTTAAAGTAATTAGTTGTTGTATATTGTGAGGGACTAATCGGGCATTTAACGAATTGCCACTCCGATTAGAACACATCGGCCATTACCAATCACTCGTGAAATTGTTCTTTTTCACTAAAAGTTAGAATAAGATGGCAAAAGTGTAAGGCTAGTTGAACTTATACTTTTTTTTAAAATCTGCTCCTCACTTTCCATTCCACCGTCATGTCGATTCAATGTTTAGCAAGATCGCCATCTATGTTGAGATTAACTGACGTTTGAATAATTTGAATGCGTAGTTTTCCAAAAAAGATCTGGATTCGTCTAATTTATTTGAAATAATATTAAAATGTATGGTTTGGTCTTTCTTTCCAAAAAATCGTCACTTACAGAATATAATTTACTCCGAAAATAGAGACAGTAGAGGGGTTAATAGAAATTTGACTCAGCACGATGATTTTCAATACTTTTAGTATCCTCTTAGAAATTAATTGTTCATTCAAAAGGTAGATTGTGGATGAATTTATGTGATCCACCAATTCAACGCCCACTACCAGAAGGTTAAGTAGCATTTCCTACACTTTGTGCTATTTGTATGATTTCAGATGCAATCTGCTGTTACACAGATAGACCACCATGAATTACAGATTTACTCACGTCAATGCACTTTCCTCTCCGTTTTTTGCCTTTTCGTTGTGGTCTTGCCAGTCACTGTTCCATTAGCGCTACGCTGCTCTTTGTCCATCTCCTTTCACGAAATTTTAATATTCTTTTATACCATAACTGAATACGCTGATCATTCATTCATTAATTCACACACACGCACACACACTCACACACGCACACACAATAATGCCAAAATAGTTTGGCACGGCCTGAACATCGACTGCTTCAGCGACCCCAAGTGTTTGAACCAAACGGGGCACTTTCATGGAGCTTAAAAAAGGTCAGAGATCTCATTATTTGATGCTCTGGAAATTAGAAAATTAGCAACAATCTTTTCGAGAAGCCTCACCATTTTAATAGATTATGCTGTCTTTTAATCAATGCTCATTTCAAAGTCTGTGGTCTAGGCCAAGTTTTTTTTGCCAATATTCTTATTGAAAGGTGAATATATTAATATGAAATAAAGTGATATTTTGCTTGAAATAAGTCAATGCAAGTGGTGTGAAAGAAATAATCTTCTATGGTAGAACTGAGAGTGCTTTTCCTTAATTTTCTATGATAACCATTGTTCGTTTTCACACTGAAACAACAAAAAATGGTCTGACTATTAGTTATTTGAGATTATTCCATTAAATATCTGCTCATAATAAGAGTAAAATAGTTAAATAGTTTTATTAAACTATTGCTGGTAGCAGACAGTTTATTAAAACTTTTGCACTTCATTGGTCATTAATTGATTCAAACATTCTATTATTTCAAGCAAGATAATAGTTTAATACGGAAAATTTGTTGTTGATATATCGATAAATTCAACCTCTTCAACGACCGTAGAGCAGATAAATGAATCAATTCAAGTGCTTTTATGTAAAGGGAAGATAAATTTGGACTTAAATATGTAAGAGGCTTTGGTCAGCAACATGTAACAATTTTATTTAATCATGTTCTCATCAGTAAATAAGATTTATGTTATAATTTGTTTTATTTTCAGCGAATTCGAGTCTCTCTCAACGTTTACCAGAATTCCATCTTCCCAACTTTCAACTGATTCCTCTGTAAGTCTAAAACAATTGTTGGAATTTTCAGTTCTTAAATTATTTTGTTGCTAGTGTTGAGATTTGCACATCTAACTACTTATGACTGTGACAAACTTTCAGTTGCTCAGAACCGGCTAATTTTCGTATGATTTATTTAGAGTTAACTTAAAATAGTCGTTGGATTCATTTGAGCGTAATGGCCACTTGTTATGTCGAATTGACAACACATGGTGTAAGGACCATAAAATCTCCACAAACGTAACCAAACCGAAGAAATCTAGTCTCCTGAGATTAATTAGCACACACACACACAGACCTTAATAACGGGAAAATACTGAACATTCATAAAAGAGAGTTAGAATAGCAAACCACAAAGAACTGGAAGCGGCCTCAACTCAAAGTCCTCTGTACATTTCTCCTGTATAGACTTAACATGCATCTTTAAATTCTTTCTTTATACGCACTACTGCAAGCAGTGCTGTTGCAACCTACTAGTGTCACTGTCTAGTCAATCCTTGTAAGGATATTCTGTTCAAAAACTGTAAACTTATTTCTGGACCGAAAAGATATAAATTTATTTCCAATGGCAGGCGTTATGATAGGTATCATTAGCCCTTTAGTTGACTTCAGGCTTCACAGAAAGGAGGAGGAACATCAAAGTGGCAAAAAGTCGAGAGAGGTTTAGAATAATGATTCACAGACGTAAAAGGGACAGACAGACACAAAGGTAGAAAAAAGGTGAGGTGAGTACTGTGGAAGTAGTCGAATATGACATACAGTGGGGTCATGCCAGTTTGAAGTCAGAAGTCAACTGACAGTTAATAGTCTTGTTTGGCATTTTGATAGTTATCATTAGCCCTTTAGTTGACTTCGGGTTTTACAGAGGGAAGGACGAATATCAAAATGAGAAGAATTCGAGAGGGAGAACAGAAGAATGATTCACAGATGTAAAGGAAACGGACACAAAGGTAGAGAAAAGGCTAGATGAGTGCGGTGGAAGGGGTCGCATATGACATACAGTGGGGTGATGGTAGTTTGGAGTCAGAAGTCAACTGCCGGTTGATAGGGATCATGGTAGTTTGAAGTCAACTGCCAGGTAATTGACGGGGTAGTTTGGAGTCAGAAGTCAACTGCCGGTTGATAGACTTTTTGCCGTATGATTATACGTTGCCCAGGGTGCACCACGAAGAGGTAAGTCTATCTCACACCCCAGACCGAAAAGATATAAAGTTACATAAATCGAGTGAAGGAGACATCGAAGTGAGATCAATTCGGTATTTATTGTGACCCAAGTTTACCGTTATGAAACATAAATACCTCTTAAATAATACTAGATCTTTGTTTTCAATTAAATTGCGATAAGTTTGTATTAATCGTTGTATTCCATATTAAGTGAGAAAATGGAGACAGTTTTTTTATTTCATTTTCGCTGCTAGAAGGTACGTACACATTAATCCCAAGTTAAGGTGCAAGGCCTTTTAATTTAGAATTCGGTCGAAGCTTTAATAATTTCTTTAAAAAAATTATTTCTTTATGACTAAAGAAAAATGAGATACAATGCACTTTCGATTATGTGATACATTTATTTCTTGCCACGGTTTGCGTTCATATTGTTCAGTTTGTGCAAGCAATGTGAAGTAGTCTGAATCGTTGTACATTTTACTTGTAAAATCTTAAACAAAAGTTCTAATGAAACAAAGAAACGTCTCTTCCTACTGCGCATTGTTTTCCGGTTGAGATAAAGTGCCTTTCACTCTACGAAATTCTGATTTTAGCAATTATTCAGCAGTTATGATCAATGTCGAATCTCATTGCTATTGCAAATTTGCGAGGTGGTGAACTTAAACCCTATGAGTTGCGCTTAACTTTTATTCACCTCAATGACAGGATTGTATGCAATTCTGGAGATGAATAGCGAAACTGAATTTTTTCGGAATTGACCTGTCCGATTACTAAGAAAATATAGCAACTTAAATCTGCAAATCAACTGAAGCAACGTCCTTTCATGATTGCACAGTTGTCTTAGAGTACTTGCTTCTTCCACGATAAGAGAAATCTGCGCTTCATATTAATGTCTCGGATTAGAAATCAAACTCTTTAAATTTGCCAATTATTAGAAATTGTGTGAATAGTGAAAAGTTTTAATACTTCCTTTGGCAGCTAATTTATCTTTACTAATCTCAAATGGTAAATTTTTATTTTCATTTATATAAATGGCAGGCGTTCTGATAGTTATTATTAGTCCTTTAGTTGACTTCAGACTTCACAGAGGGAGAGGAACATCAAAGTGGAAAAAAAGTCGAGAGAGGGGGGGGGGACAGATGAGTAATTCAAAGACGAAGGTAGAAAAAAGGTGAGGTGAGTACTGTGGAAGTAGTCGAATATGACATACAGTGGGGTCATGGCAGTTTGAAGTCAGAAGTCAACTGTCCATTGATTGACTTTTTTGCCGTATGAATATACGTTGCCCTGGGTGCACCACGTGGAGGTAAGTCTATCGCACTTGAATTTGGATATTTAATATCATTGGCTTAGTACGGCTTAACATGGTGGGGGGGGGGGGGGGACGAATGTTACTTTTCTTTCTGTTACCTCAAATCACTCTATTAAAATTCCTGAAACTAGCTCCATTTTAGACCTTTAAATGATTTAAGCGCTTTTTTATTTGATAGCATCAAGCAAAAATGTTCTCTTTTAACTTATATACTTTTAATCTTTCAACAGGAAAATTAAATTAAAATATGGGAAATTTTCTCACTCAAATATGGGATAGAAGCTGAAATCATTTCGTGACTATTCGCATGAAGTATGTAAACGTATTGACTATTTTATTTTAGAACGTGCTCGGGCAAATCCGTTAAAGTAAGCTTTGAGAACTTTTCCTTATCTCCTAAATGTGACGCCCTTTGTAGCTATGTTGGCTGTTTTGCTAATGTCAAGTGTTTTTTCCTCTCCCTGGATTTTGTCTCTGGATAACCAATTTATTGACAGTTTCCGAGATACCTGAAAGGTATCCATACATTGTCAAATATGCCTTTTGAATTCCTTTCCTTTTCTCCTTCAAAACGTCTTTTATACGGCTAGAAATAGCTCCTGCAGTTGCATCTATTAGCACCATGACAACGCCAGAACTTTGAATTTGTCAAAAGGAAAAAATGGATTTCTCTGTTTTATTCTCTCATCTTTTATTTTAAATGCGAGAATTTGTGATTACACTTTTATCAAATTGTACTATTTTTGTAAATTTTAAATTTATAAGTTCACATTTTTCATAATCTATCCAATTATTCTAGACATATCGTTTTATTTATTCATTTTCATAGATTTGCCATATCTATGCTAAAAGATTTGCACAATGAATATTGATTTGTTGACCAACGATTGCACATTTGAAAGATGAATTTTATTAACAATTACATTTTGTTCTGATTTAATAATTTTCATTATAAAAGTTGCATTTTTTGTTCCTTCACGTAAACATCAATCTTTGAAATATAAGTCCAAGGATCATTAGTGAGAGATCAGAGAAAACTTCCCAAACTGCTCTTCCTCTAAGTGCCTCAAAAAAGTAAATAAATCAATGTCAATGCCAAATATGTTCATAGAGAGAGAGAGAGAGAGAATATGGAGAATGTGAGCGGAACATGAATTCTAAAGTGGGAAAAAACTAGGAAGGAAGTGGAAAGCGAATCACTTTCAGAATATGTAAATAATAGGAGCAGTAAATTGATTAAACTAGGTTATCCACAATATTGGTGGATCATCAACGTCGAAATAATTTCCAACTTATTTTTATTCATTTTATTCTTCAAATGTTCACGTCATCATGAGATTTCTCTTACATATTTTAATAATTATCATTTTCATATTGAAAAAAATTTATTTAGCTTTAAGCCAAAGAGTAAAACGACAGCTCTTATTTACCTATTAATTTGGTGATCAAGAACCCGCTTATGAAGTACTGTTTGAGACAATGTAATTTTGAGGTGTTAACTACTGATCAATAGGAGAGGTTGTATTCTTCCTTCTCCAGGCGTGGGAGATGTTTCTCCTGCAGAATTGTGTTAATTTTCACTAGATCTGCACTCTATGCGTTTTTTACCGCTTTCAATGCTCTCTTATCTGCTCTACCTTGGTTGTTAATCGCAAATTGTTTAGCTCACGTTGAAGTGCTTGCTTTTTGTGGCATTTTCACCGTTCAAAACATTGGAGGCTTTAATTTGTTCTGCCTAACTCTTTGCCCTTAAAATTACTTCAAAAGAGCAGCTTTGGTTATTTGGTTTCTCCTATCAAAATTTTATCCCACATTGCTATATAAAAATTTTATTTATTCATCTCTTTGCAATACGTGAAGTTTTTGTTCTAAAATTGCTTGAGTTATCTCAAGAAATTGAGTAAAGCATCATTTCTTTATGTTCGCCTAAATTTTCGAATACTTCAGTAGAATAAGGTGCCTTGTTGTTTCGTCTGACAATGAGTGCATCTTGTTTCGATTCCTTATAAGGACTTCCACGTGTTCCATTTTGAATACTCCATCAGCTATTTCTACCTGAATCACGATCCCCAAAGGTGGTTTGATTATTGTATAACTTCCAGTAGTTTTAGAAGCCAGCTCTAATGCGAAAAATGTACGAGTTCTAAGATTGTTTTTTTTCGATAAAATTGAGATAGTCCTAGCCCCTGTGTTTTAAGCTGACCACAATCTTTTATTTTTTTCTTTACTTACTTTCTTTTGTAAATGCCTTTAACCCTGGGAAATTTTGTCAATCTCAAATGAATGCTTGCTTTGCAAATTACCCAGAATTTCTTTTCCAATTCAATTACCTGAAAGTAATTATTAAAGGCATTACAAGGAAACTAATTCTTTTTTAAATCATTTTTTAAAACCCCGTTCATATCAAAAGTGAATATGACGCGTTTTAAAATTGCTATTTGTATTTAATCGTGGGTTAAGAAAAGCTTTAAGCATCTTTTTTTTAACACCATTCTACCCACTTGTTTCACTAACGTCAAATAGTCTTTCAAATCTTATTTTTTAGTACGTCTTACGATCAATATTCATTAAGAAAATTAACAAAATATATTCTGTGTCTTTATGATCCTCCTCCTCTCCCCATGTATGCTCCTTCACCGCATTAATAAATTAACAGAAATAAAAAACGTTAAAGAAGTAAATTAATGTTCTGTTGTTCTTGATCGTTTTTACGTTCCCACTGAGTGATTTCTCTACGAGTGGCTCAATTTGACGCAAGGCTTATTTTCTATTTGCACCTCTGGTAAAGCCGAAAACGTAAAACTAAATTACTGATTTTAGATCCCAACATTTAATCCGAAACCGCCATTACCGAGATTGCCCATTCAACTCCTTCCATCCCTCGAAGAAGAGAACTCGCAGTCTACGACACTCTCCAAGATTCCAGAAGAGGATGACAGCACCTCGCAGGCATCGACCGTTGTTGTGGTCCAGGCTCACCATCAACCCCAGCAGCAGCAGCAGCAGCGTAGATCGTCAAATTCTCCTACGGCATCAGTGTCCACCACTTCTTCAAGTACAACCCTTCCACTCTCTTCTTCACCTCAACGAACACGATCGCCAGTTCATACTACGCCAACGGAATCGTTGGATACGGAAGGGGAAGAATTGTTGGATAAACTAACCCAACGGTAACATCTAATTATTAGTATTTTCATTTGTGTAAGATGTCTTCAGAATTGCTAGATTTTCCAAATTGAAATAATGTGAAATCTAATACGTTTCGTTATTGTTACGTAATTCTCAGAAGCTGGAGAGTTAGTGGAATGTACGCTTTCCATAAAGATGACTTCATGATTTCTCCTCTCTTTACTTTACCAAATGTCGTTGAGAAGATCATTTTCTTTTTTTATCCAATTCACGTGTTTTGTACTTTACGTTTAGCCTATTCTTAAAATCGTTAGACATTTATTATTCCCAAGCAGCTAAATGAAAAGCCTTCAAATCGAGACTCAGAAAGCACAAGGTGCATCAGAATTTATTCAATTATTTTTGCCGTGGGAAAGATAGTGATTGGAACCTTCTCGTCTGTAACACAAGTGATGATTTGGCTCTAACAACCAATCTTGTAAAATGACCCCCTTTATCACACCGATTCCATTATACAGTTATGAAGTAATATATTTAAAATAAGAAGTAGGTTTGTCTTCCTCTGATTGATCTACCAATTCATATTCTGTCGTGGTAATTCATTCTTTTATTTTTCATGATCAATAGTAGATGAACCTTTGGGCTAGGTGCTAGGTGGGGCCTAAAATGCATTAGGTATTTCGTGTTTTCATGAATGCTTAGTATTCCCAAATACATGTTAATGAAATCTTATGATAAATACTTTTTTTGGCTTGGCTCAGAACACGCTCTATATTTGTGAATCGTCCAATGTGTCCTGTTAATGGTATTCTATGGAAAATTTACCTTCCAACTTTTCTTTCCACAATATTTCCCTAAAATTGCCAACAGATTTACCATATGTTTGCTGTTTTTTCCAACAAGACATATTTGTTTCCTTTTTTAACAATCAAAATGAGCCTGAAATAGGGGAAAATAACTTGGGGTAAATATCTATTTATATTTTAATATATTTCACCAGCTCAAAGTGATTTCCGTCAAAACATATGCTGATCCATTACGTTTACAGAACAACGATCATGTAATGATTTGCCTAGGGTTTTATGTAATTTTAAAACAGTTATATGGGTTAATTAGTTTAAATTTCCTATTCCTTATACCTCATTAAAAATCATTGTTCCGATAAGGGTATTTAAATGAGAACTAAAAGTTTCGCTTACACTGTGGCTTGCCTTGTTTATAATTGTACAAATTTACGTGTAATTTGAAAGCGGTTCGATTAAAAATGCTATCTTTGAGTGATATCAATTTCCATTCATTTTCTGGGTGATAGGAATGCAATATTTTTTCGTTAGCTAATAATTAATGTTGATGAAAAAAATAATTTTAGTAGTAAAATAAGTTTTGCAACTTCTCAGTTAGTCTTTATTAAATCTACAGCTATTCAGTCTCAAAGAAGGTGGGACAAGAATATTTCTACCTCTAAAGACGCTTTTCGTATTAGTAAAATTAAATTGCTCATATAAACTTGAATAGGTGGTAAATGATTGGCTGTCTGACTAGCCAATAATTGTAGCAACATCTTCTTCCCAGGTGGTCTCACATATCCAGGTGTGAATGGTTGGGGGGGGGGGGGCNGGGGGAGGGGGAATCCAATCGAGTCCATCATCCATTGCTTGAGAACTGGAGCCTGGGATTTTCTCTCGAGTTCAACGTAATCATTCATTTAGTCCTCTTATCGGCAACTATCCATTTCTACGCTTCTAGTTATTCTTTGAACTTCTTGGAACCAAGTAAGTCGTATCTTGTTAAACATGGGAAAACACCTAAAAATAAAATGAATGAAATTATCAGAAAGAGGTTAAGAGTGGAGGTATGGTATTCGAAAATCGTTCTTTGTTTTGGTCATGTTTCCCATACGAAGGAAGGCGACTTTATTTTAAGCTGCATTTCTTTTAGTTGAAAATGGAGTTGCCAATATCCAAATGATATATCTTATATGACTTGGAATGATGGGTTATTCGTTGGTGGTCTTACGAATTCAGGTGCGAGCAGTAAAATCCATTCTTCGATGTATCAACGCATGAGTTCTGCTTCATTGTACTGGAAGTGTTCGCTCATTTGTCATTCAATTGGATATATTTAACTTCGTAATGTCTATCATTATAGAGTTCAATTTGTTTTGAACCTGAACTGAAGTAATCGTATTGAGTTAGCATCTGTACCTCAAACTCTTTATCCGTATGTCTAAATAAAACAGCTTTTATATATTTTTATTATATAATTATCCTACTACCCAATCTTGGCTCACGTAGCCACTAATATTTGCCTTAAGACCATCAAGATACGACGTTCTTCGGTGGATGAAAAAATGTAGTAAATGAAATCAGGTTACTTTGAAGAATGATGAATTAATAAGATGGAAAGGTGGTTGGAATAGAAACAGAAATTAACAGTAAAGAGGGGTGGGGGCGTTGGTATTGAACGAAGCTAACCAGATTGTGGGAAATAAATGACTTTAGCTATGCGAAGAAAGCCGACAGTGTCAGCTAATGAGAAGCTGAGAGTTTGGAATGAGATATAGGAATCATTTTGTATCCCACTGCAAGAGCCACAAACCCCTTCGTAAATTTAAACAAGGAAAAAAACATATGAATGAATGTTTATTTAATTTAATGAAACGTTTTCTTCTTCATTTTTGAAAGTACACACAAATGTAACTATTTTTTCTGTTAATTTTGAGTGCTAAAATAATCCTGCTTTTAAATTTTAATCTAAAAAATCTGAGATTTAATTAAAATATGTCAATATTTCTGCGCAATTTTAATTTTGTTTTGTCCTCTCGAAAATATATTTTCAAAAGTCATGTTAAAAATTTTTACTATTTGGAATAATTATCATATTTCGGATAAAATCTCCTCTGTCCGTTTTTGTAAAATTCTAAGACAGCAAGTGGTGTAATCGATTTAGAGAAAACCGAATTTGTGGCATAGCATAGTCGCGTTCCAATTAAACTATTGGAAGCTCTAGACAACTGAAATCAAATAGCAGAAAATGGAATGATTAATAAAGAACGGAGATGTTTAAAAAGGTTCTGGTAACAACTGGAAGTTATTAGTGTGTCTTGCTTTATTTTATTTTGTTAGAATCAAGTTGAGTAGTATTAATTATTTGAGGGATGCGCGTTCCAAATTACAAATAGCCTGCTTCTTCCCCTGACTTCTGAATGAATTCTTACCTACAACAGTTCATAGTCTGTCTTGTGACTACAATTCACTTTTCAGCCAATTAGTGAGAGGACAGATTACAGTGGTGACTCAATTGTTTTGTGATTGGTACAAATTCAAGTCATCTATTCTCTTTTAGGCTCTTTTTTTCTCAAGATGTGGCGCAGATCGTCTTATTTTCCAAATCCACAATTATTTGCATTTTTGTTAGGTATTTTCATTTTATACATGCCTTGTTGTGCCTAATTTTAGAAGAATAAATAAAGCATTCCACTCCGTTTTGTTTGATATTGTCTTTTTTGCGATTTAAGGTTAAGTTGGAGTTACTTTTAACTGAATTCTCGTATATGACGTCTTACATTTGACAAAGATTTCTAATTATCCTAAAATTTGTCTTCGCTAAAGATTTGGACTTTGAGAAGAAGAAGACACTTAACTCGAAGATTTAATTTATTTTTTTTGAGAAAAGGGAAAATTTTCACAGTTGTTTTAGCCCTAGATCGGAGGACAAATTCTAACAATTACGCTGACAATAAGATTTTGTTTTATTTTATCTTTTTTCATGAAAATTTTCTTCCGGATATTTCTTCCAACAAAATTTCTTAAGCAAATTATTCTTTATTTTGGGTAACAGGGTTGCCAGGCCAACTGCTTGTTATTGAAAAGTTACTGACACTCGAGTTTACAGTATTCGACTGGAGAATTCGAATAGCGTACTTTAAATTTCTTGCATGTATTTGTTTACACTGAAGCATCTTTCCACTTGACAAATGCCCACAAGCTGTAAGATCTTCGTTGGCTTTGTGGTGTTCGATCAAGCTGTGTTTCCACATTGCACTTTCATTCCCAGATCCTCCGCTTAATTCTAATGCCAATGTTGTGCATATATATTTATCTCTAGTAGTTCCTACTTATATTTCTCCTCTTAAAGTTTTTTTCTTCCGTAATTTGATTCGAAAAGCCGTGTATTAAGCTTTCTGCTTCTGCCGTTGTTCAGCATTCCATCAATAATGTTGTAATTCTCTCTACTATTGTTCAAATGGGCTGATATAACCTATAAAGAAGGGTTTTAAAAACCTCAACATGATTAATTCCAAAGCACATGGCTACTTTGCTTTGGCTTATTAACCCTAATTAAAACATTTACGAACCCTGCAATGAAATCTAAAATTGTCGTCAACAAATATCTTGCGCGATAATTTATTGCCATGAGTGTTTTGAAGTGTTCTTCTTAGTGACGCTGAATGAAAGCAAATGGAAACATTGCTATTTCTACCTTTATTTTTTTGCTTGAAGTCACTGTCAACGTCAAATATCTGAATACTTTTATTCCTGGAAGACGTATAGTATATTAGAAAACACCGTATTTGCCCAATGAGTAGTGAAGCACTATGCGAAGTGGGTTTATTTCTTCACCGTTCATTGCCTAATCAAACAAAGCGATGTGTCACGCGAGCTGAATCCATGTTTATATTTTAATAGCTGAAAGCATATCAAAATGATACTAGTTCTAGGGTGTGTTTAATTTTATTAAATTAAATGTGGAAAAAATTTCACAAATTTTGAATCTATTTTAAACTTTAGAACAGTTATGTTAGAATATGGATTGATGAAAACGTTACACACTTAATGTGTAGCCAAAATTAACTTTTTAATTTAATTAACAAGAAAGTGAGGCATAAATTCAGGACGATGTCTAGTTGTTTATTAGTGAGAAGTTCTCCAAAACTGTGTCACCATGAAGTTGTCCCCACATTTCTCATAGGGTTCAAAGTAACTCACTTTTTCTGTGTTGGTTTGTAGGATTCATAATGGCTTTCGTTGAAACTCAACGGGTTATTAGATATATACTGCTATAGTAGAGCATTGTAGTGGCGTTCATGATCATCTCACTTCAATAAGCGATTTATTGAAGAGAGCTTGGAGCAAAAATGTACATTCGATTTTGATCTCGATGTCATCAATGGGCTTTCCATTCACTTGCCAAAAAGAGTATTCTTTGAACCCCTTTTGTTTACTTTCTAGATTACTTGCAACGAGAATTCTATGGATGAATAACGGATTGAAATACTTGAATGAAACATATTTTTGTATCAATACACTTTCCCCACTTATCTTAACTATGCCTTTCGTAGGATGTCCTCCACTTGACATGCAACCGGACAAGTGCCTGCCCTTTTGTTTTTCTTGACTTGGCATTGGAGTCCTGCTTGTTCTCTACTTGAATATGCGAGGGGAGAGCAGCAACATGCGGCCCCAAGGCTAATTAAATAAAGCCGTGTTTGTTGAGCCACACTTTGTTGCAACAATTCAGAAAATAAACTTTCTTCTTTGTGGATTCTTGCATTGCCGAAATCGTTATTAACAAGAGTTAGCATCTCCAAATTATTAGCTATAATCTTCTGCGTATCAGATTGTAGAATGCGTCCATTCTAAATAGGTGATGGAATTAGCTTTCTCACAGTAGCCATCTATTTATATCATTTTAATTGCATTTGAATTTTCAATCAGATTAAATAATTTTCAAACTACTCCAGACACATTAAATTATTGCTTTATGAAATTACTACGCTTTAATATCGAACAAAGAATTTTCATGCAGTTTAAGCAATATCTTGTTCACATTTTTTTCAAGTAGACCAAAGAAGACGTCGAAACGAGATGGTAAGGGCTTGACAAAGCGTCGCAAAGCATTCCGATGGGGGAGCCATCAAGGAACAGACAAGAATGATGCAAGCACACCTTCGAGTGAAGATGATGTTGACAACACTGATCGATCCAAGCAGTCAAGTTCAACTCCTGTTCCTCAAAATGACCTAGTAAGTCATGAGTCGTGGTTAGTCAAACAAATTTTGTATATTTTTTCCTGCGAAATTTCTTTAATACCATTTAGGTCGAAAGATATTCCCTATTACTACATAATTCAATTGCATATTTAGCTATTTTTTTGTTTTTAAATTAATGAATTTGCGGATTTAAGCCCGTCATATGATGGGTTCATTTTTTTCCTAAACCAGGGATTAACCACTGCGTTGACTATTCGATCTCTCTTTTCTTAAAACACTTTCATATTTTGTTTTATTTTTTCATTTAAATTATTTCTTCTTACACCTTAGTGGCATAAAACAAATAATATTAAATGTTGAGTTTGCGTTGGTCGTTTATCATCATCATTGTTTTTACCCCTGAAGTGCATATATTGACCGCCTTTTGAGATGAACTGTTTATTCACATTAATTAAATCTACTTTTACCGGGACATGCCATCGACCCAGTTGTTGTTTAGGAGATTTATCGGTTTTTCGTACATTTATGACTGGAAAACGGATCTGTAGAATAAAGAGGTGTTAAAATGGCATTTAATTCGGTTTGAAATGTTTTATAACTTTGCTGATTGCTTTGTATTTTTTTGCCAGCGCTAAAGGATGCAGCTATTATTGTTGTTTATTTCATTACAGCGTTATAGGCAGTCTAAATTTTACAGTCATCATACTTTTTATTCACGCTGAAAATGGTAAGATGAATTAATATAAATGTCAGTGAAAATTTGTGTGAAAACTTTTCGCTCCTTTCATTTAAGCGAACTCAAATACTAGGGTCTGGAAATGCGCAGTTTGTCGTTGTGGAGAAAAGTTGGAAAAGTCAACTTGTGTTAAGTCATCTTCTTCGTCTCTTTTCTCTTTTAAACCAACCAAACTTCAATCCCTTCCTAAGGTGCGCAAGAAGCCCTGACAAGTATAAAATATTTTCAAAATATTTATTTTAAATATTAAATAGTGAAATTCCATCCAACAGCAAAGTCTAGTTATTTATTTAATGACACTTTGAGCTTCTTTATTAAAATATATGTTAAAGCAGTTAACATGACACGTAACTGCAGTTTTAACGCAAAATAAAAATGAATATTTTTTGAAATCATGCCCCCCCCTTATAAAAAATAAATAAATTTCCTTGAGACCAGTCATTAATTTATTTATCTCGGTAACTTAGAAATTCATAATCCTTTCTGATTCTTTATTCAGCGCTATTAAAAAAATAATGCGATAAATGTATTCATTTTTATTTATATCAAATGGCAGGCGTTTTGATGGTTACCATTAGCCCTTTAGTTGACTTTAGGCTTCACACAGGGGAAGAAAAATTAAAGTGAAAAAAGTCGAGAGGAGGAGGGGAGGAACAGAAGAGTGTTTCAAAAATGTAAAAGAGACAGACACAAAGGTGGAGAAAAAAGGTAAACTGAGTACTGTGAAAGGGGTAGAACATGGCATACAGTGAGGTGGAGATGAGTACTTTGAAAGGGGTCGAATATGACATACAGTGTGGGTGATGGTAGTTTGAAGTCAGAGGTCAACTGCCGGTTAATAGACTTGGGGTCATGATAGTTTGAACTCAGAAGTCAACTGCCAGTTAATAGACTTACTCATGGTAGTTTGAAGTCAACTGCCAGGTAATAGACTTTAGTTTGAAGTGAGAAGTCAACTGCCGATTGATAGACTTTTATTTGAAGTCAGAAGTCAACTGCCAGTTAATAGACCTTTTCAGTCAGAAGTCAACTGCCGGTTTATAGACTTTTTTGCCGTTTGAGTAGTCAGAAGTCAACTGCCGGTTAATAGACTTTTTTGTGAAGTGAGAAGTCAACTGCCAGTTAATAGACCTTTTTGCGTTGAAGTCAGAAGTCAACTGCCGGTTAATAGAATTTTTTTGCCGATAGTTTGAAGTCAACTGCCGGTTAATAGACTTGTTTGCCGTATGAATATACGTTGCCCAGGGTGCACCACGTGGAGGTAAGTCCATCGCACACCCCATGTAATTAATGTCAATCACATCCAACTATTACCTTGTAAAGATTTGAGCTAAAGCCTTATCCTAATAAAGTAATTAAGTAGGGGAAAGGCCTTTTATCAATTATCTGAATGAACACGATGGAAGCAGTCATTTCTGTTATGTTCACGTTTCATTATCATCATGCTTGCTTGAGTAGTAACCATATCTCAATTCTTTGGAGGTTTGCCTTCAATATAACAATTAGCTTACAATTAGTCAATTATCATGTGCAAAGGCTGATCGGATTAATGATCTTACACTTGGTATTTAAATAAAAGCAAATGTGTTTTGATATTTTGAATAATCCGTCTGTTCAAGGTTATCTAATGGTCAATTACAACTTATCTCATAGTGTTGTGGATATTGACGTCAGATTATACGACTCAATCTTCACGTTGTTGAACTGGATTGTTTGATCAAGATCAATGACAATTATTTGAAAAAATGATTGTTTCTTTGACTCTTATCTATAAAGCTCCAACTGCGTATGCTATTTTCTAATCCCCGTAAATCCATATACGCTGAATGAAATTGAAATGTTTTGACAAAAACTAATGATCTGAGTTTTGTAAATTTCTGGAAGCGGTATGCTTAGTCGTCTTCTTTTTCGTCATGTGGTTCAGATGCTATCTCAGATTTTTGCGATTCCATAGCATTGCGTCTTTTATATTCTTCTCATTTTGTTTGAACGTAAAAAGCTATAACGAATAACAGCCACCTTCACCCACTTCTCATCGTTATTTTGCGCTTTTGTGCCAACCTTTGAACCAATACGCTTCTTTAATTGATCACCTTATCAGTCATCCAGAATACAAAACACTCTGTTGAAAGTACACATTTTATTTATATTGTCAAGAAAACTGCTAATGCGCCGAACAGGATATTATTATTATATCAAATGGCAGGCGTCTTGATGGTTATCATTAGGTATATCAAATGGCAGGCGTCTTGATGGTTATCATTAGCCCCTTAGTTGACTTCAGGCTTCACATGGAGGAAGGTACATCGAATTGAAAAAAAGTCGAGAGGGGGGAACAGAAAGTTGTTTCAAAGATGTAAACGAGACAGACACAAAGGTAGAAAAAAAGGTGAGGTGAGTACTATGGAAGAAGTCGAATAGGACATATATCGAAGATATAGATGTAAAAGTTGTGACGACCAAAAAAATTCTTTACATGCTCGATATACCTATTTTCTAACCATTTCGCACTCAGTCCAGACATTTTAATCTTAAATCTATCTCTCCCCTTGCAGACATCTGTTAATAGTTAGGGTCGTAAATACTTTCGATGTAGACTTGTCTTCTAGTTTCTCTAAGAATGTTTGCAGTTTACTGTATAATAACATTGTGATATGCTTTAAAAAGGATTACTATGGCGCCCTTCTAAACATCTGATATTTAATTTCTAAAAGGTAGATAGAAAATGGAGATAGTCGTTTAAATACTTATATAAAAAAATGTCAAGGGAACTTCTATGATGCAAATCTTATTTGGGCGAAATGCATAGACCAAAGAATAAGTCATCGCTAAAGCACGAACGAAAAATAAATAAATAAATAAACCGTTGCTATGCCTAATCGAATGATTACGTTGAACTCGAGAGAAAATCCCAGGCTCCAGTTCTCAAGCAATGGATGATGGACTCGATTGGATTCCCCCTCCCCCACTTCTCACTCCTGCTCCCCCCCCC